>CM060878.1:4433576-4564576 GCA_030737845.1 Acorus calamus | reverse complement strand
AAATAATATTAATAAATCATATGATTTAATAAAAAATATTTAAAAAAAGTCAAATTATTTAAAATAATTGTTAAAATATTTAGATAAAAAGAAGTTCATACTCAGAATATTTATTCAATAGTTTCCGAGAGTAATTACTCATTTTTATTCAACATAATGAACCATAAGATTTATTGATACCAACGTTTAAGAAGAACTCAAACAAAAAAAAATGTGTGAATTGTTCAAATGCCCCTTATCCAACAACCTTTTTTTTTTTCTACCTTTGAACCTTTTTTATTTTTTATATACCCCTAAAGTCTGCTCCCAATTTTTTTTACCCTTGATTAGTGTCACATTATACTTTGATGCTTAAATTACCTTCACCTTATTTTTCCAATTTATAGTTATATATGTGCAGTTACATGATATATTCAACTAGTTACAAAAATTTTGTATATATTTATAGATATATCGTTTTGTATGTGTGAACTTGTCTTTTTAGCGCCTATCCATGTAAGCTAAGGATAATGATCAATTGATTCTCATGAACCACTACATGCATAAGTACAAATATGAACTTATTAGTGAAGCGAATAAGTTTTTTTTTCTTATCTTCAACAATTATTTGCATTGGCACTTGGTAATTTTGCTTTGTAGAGGAGTGTTTCGTGTCGTACAACTCGTTACTTCATGTTCATTATAAGAAACATATGTTTGATTATGTAACATGGATCAATAGCAATTGATGAATCTATTTAACGACACTTTGATAATATATCTATAACAATTTCGTATATATTAAATGCACTTACAGATAATAATGATAGGATTTACAATTCATGAATATATTGTATCTATAATCATTTTATGTTTAACAATCTTTGTGTATATTGAATGCTCTATGTGTATAATTTTTATATGTATCACATTATATTTCTGTATTCTGTAACTCTATCTATAAGGGGCATTTCAGATATTATAAAAAGTCAGGGATAAAAAAATAAAATTAAGACAACACTGGAAGGAAAAAAAATTTAAAAATTCAGGAGCAGAAAAAAAAAAGTTGGACTGGTGGTCAAGGAACATTCGATTAATTCACCAAAGAAAAATATTGATATGATATATACTATTACAATAAACATATTGATTGATACCTTTAATAACTTTTTACATAGCCGAACAGCAAAACGAAATTTGACAAAGCCGGCCGCGAAACGGGACCATCGAAAGAGGCGGAAAAAATGGAAAAAAACATTGATGCGTGCTTTCGTTGAGAGTCGAACTCAAGACCTCCCGCTTACTAAACGGGTGCTCTAACCAACTGAGCTACGAAAGCTTGCTTGTTATCAGAAGAGTCTTCTATTTTTTAATAATACTTAATATGGGAGACTATTCAATCCATTCTATAAGCTTTAATGCGTAGGGATAAGAAAAACACACAATGAAGTAACACTTATTCTGCCTGAATAATAATTCTGCACCATTCAATTCTATTACCCGATTCGTTCTTGTTTGAATGTTCGCATAGACAAGTATGGTGGGCATTTAGCACTTATTTGGATAGTGGTACAGTTGCATAAGCTGAAAAATCATGTTTGCAAAAGAACAAGTGGACATAAGTCACATAATTGTCAAATAGGTGGGAATAAACCGGTGGTGATATTCTAAGGTTGCGCGATTGCAAAATTGATTTTACAGGAAGCTCACTTTCTCTATTTTTTAAAATCCCAACTTTTAGACACTATTTGTCTGCAATCGCTGGATTTAAAATTACGATTGCAAAACCGTTTGGTTGCACGATTGTAAACGCAACTTCCTGCAATCACAAATGCTGCGCAATCGCGCAACCAAACGCATCCTAAGTCTCTCCTAAAATTGTGTTAAATCACTTGATCTCATATGAGAGAGACTCACATATTAAAATCATTTTAATAAATTTTTATTCATATTATATTCACAATTTATTCATGATCAACCAAACAACAAAAACTCTATTATCATGTTTCTTGACAAGTATAACTAAAGATATAACCAAAGCTGTGTTTGATTGTACAATTGCAAAACTGAATTTAAACAAAAACTGAGTTTAAAATTAATTTTACAAAAAACTATCACTCCACAACGCTTCTAAATAACTCAGGCTTTAAACACTTTTTAACGGAAATCTGTGTCCACAATTTTTTGCTCCAGTTTTTCTATTTGAAAATGAGTTTGAAAAAAACAGCTTCCTATAGATTCAAAAGTTGCTCAAACCCATTATCAAACGGACTCATATTTTATTGGGAGCAAGATATGGACTTATATAAAAAACAGGAGTAAATACTGTATCTAATTTTTTTATATTTTATGCAACAGCATTTACTTTATCTACCAATGACTGAACAAAATGATAATAAAAATAGTATTATATCCGCAACTGCTCAAAAGCGTTGTTGTCAAACGGCATTAGAAAATAAATTCAGTTTGGTATAATAATTATATCAGTCAATATAGTTGGAGTATCAATGGATTGGTAAAATTAAATATCAACTGCATTCCCCATTATTATTACTGCACTGCTGTAAAGTTTTCATTCCCCTAATAAGGGGATACAAGCCCCCTTTTCTCAGTGAATTTCCAATTTTCCATGGGAGTCAGATAATCAAGCCAGATTATAAATAAGAAGAAGACGAAGAAGAAGAAGCATTGCCTATATAAATCTAGCATTCACTTGCTAAGCAGCCAAGCTTTTGGAGGCTATCTCGTACACATTCTCAGATAGCCCGTTTGCGGACATTATCTTCTGCAGTTCCGCCTGACACAACACAAAAAAAAACCTTTTGTCAAAGGTAAGAACAAGAAAGAGCAAACACTTTAGCTGTTCAGACAAACTGATTCAATCACATGCATGGCATTAACAAAGGAACCATTGTTTGAGAGCACCAAAGCAATTGAATTTACCTTATGAAGAGCTTGTCGAGTCTCGTCGTATCGCCCCCATCTCGAGAGGGCAGACACCATGCGGGAGGCCACCTGCATTTCAAATGCACAAAAATAAAGGAAGAGAAAAGGATCTCAATTAATGAAAATAAGAATTGAATAACAGTTTTTGAAGCATGTGACTTGTAAACATGCCTGAGGATTTATTTTGTCTAATTGTAGCACTATGTCACCAAGGAATTTGTAGCCCGATCCATCCTTTGCATGGAAGTTCACACGCGATCCACAAAATCCCCCGATGAGTGAGTAGACCTAACACACAAAGAAAACTTGTTCACTTAACCTTCCATGTGAAACAAGGAACACACAGTAGAGAGCCAAAGACTGGATCAATATATGTCCATGCTATGCGTTTAAAATGTGAATTAAGAACAATTTCTATTCACAATGAATCATGTGTGTGTGTGTGTGTGGGGGGGGGGGGGGGGGGGGTAACCACAAACATATCCTGGGTTAAAAAGCACGGGAAGAGGAGGGGAAAATAAACTAACCTTGTTTGGATTGCGCAGATCAAAGGAAGGATGGTTTAGCAGATTCTGGACATTCACAATATTTCCCGGAATATTAGACATTGCTTGAAGAGAGAACCATTTGTTTACAACCTATCAAAAGAAAAGGAGACTACATTAGGGTCATCCAAGAGAAATGATTAAAAGGAAGTACTGATTCTTTAAGTTTCAAAAAGGGAATTCACCAAATAGTCATGCTCCCACTTCTTATAGAAGTCAGCCAAGACATCATCACGGGCTTGGCCTGGAATTTGAGTTAAGGCAGCAAGAGCCGCAAATTGTTCGGTCATGTTTGTGGCAGAGTGATATTCGTGTAATGCAAGTTGGTTAAGTTCCGGTTCATCCAAATAAGCAATATAGGCTGCACAACAAAATAGAGTTCAGTTTGTTCTTCTAGTCGGTTCTTCAAATCTACAAATAAAAAAAAAACATACCAAGAGCAGTATTCTTTAAAGCTCGCCTGGCCATGTTATGATGGTTGAACACATAAGGCTCAGAGCTTGTGTTATCCTTCACCTACAAGAACCAACAGGCAAAGTAGATTCCTATATCCATGAATACTCATATCCCATATCTCACATTGAGGGCACCGAAAAGAGAGGTACAGAAGTTGCAGGCTTACTGTGCTGACAAACTCCTTTTTCAGTTGCAGAGCGAGCTGTTTTCTTATGAAACTCCGAACTGCATGAACGGCATCTGGATCAGCAACTTCCATCAAGTCCATGATTTCACCTTCACCGGGCAAAGTAACAGCCAGAGCAACGAAATCCTGGTAAATGTGAAACAATGCAAAGCAATCAGTTGATATTTACAGGCCAAATGAAACAAAATGATAAAGAACAATATTTACTTTGTCCAAAGTGGAATCACAGAGAATGCTTCTGATACCCTCCACAAACTTTGGGTTCAGAACTAGTGGCTTGTTTTGCTGGAAATCAGCAACTAGAGTAAGCATCAACTTCCTTGCCAAGATTTGTCCTGCCTCCCAACTGACACATGAAACTGCCCACATAAGCTCATAGATTTGAATCTCAAATTATTCCCAGGTAGAATCTATTCAAGATACAGACCGATTAAACTCATCAGAATCATGAGCCAGAAGGAAATACAAGTCACCGTCTGTGAGATCAGAATCGAGACGAACAGGTGAGCTGTATCCCCGGAGAAGGGAAGGTACTGGACGTTCAGTGATGTCAGAAAACACAAACTCTTCTTCCTTCTGCTTAGTATGCAAAAACATTGGCATCAATCACAAGAAACCCCTTAAATTTTTAAAATTTCTCCATTAGATATAAGAATCAATTATCAATGACCAATTAAACAAGATTTACTTGGTACTCAATGAACTGAAAGTTCTCCAAAGATCTTGAGAACTGACCTTTGTCACACGCAAGACTACTGTTGAGACAGGTTGTCCATTGCTCACCACTGACTGCAGCAATCCTTCGTGATGCATGGAGGTAAGAGGCATGTCCTTACCTTTTGAATCAAGGAGGCCAACAGCCACAGGTATAAACATGGGTTCTTTCACAGGTTGCCCAGGCGTTGGCGGAACTTCTTGACTGAAAGTATCCATAGAAGCAAAAAATGTTGTAGTGGATATTTATGTGAATTTGTGCATGTGAAATAGAATGGAAGATACTTCATCAGAGAACATCATATTAAGAGAAAACATGAATTAATACAAAAATAGAACAAAATACAGGGATTTTTTTGCTAAAAGGGTCATGGTTCTTTCACACACAAGAGTTACAATTCCACATTCATAATGTCTCAACCAAGTCAAATTCTTCATTCTTGGGCTACATATACATGAACAGAGATAAAACATATACCTGAATTTCAAAGAATATGTGCGGGAATCGGGATTGTACGAGGAAGTAACTTTCACGCGAGGCGTTCCTGCTTGAGAGTACCTGTAATTATAATTTCAAAACAATGAATCCCTGTCCACAAGGAAAAAACATAACATGTTTAGAGCATACCAAAGCAAGAAATTGGAAAAATCGGCTTCATTTGCATCACGCATTGCAGCAAAGAAATCTTCACATGTAACAGCCTGTCCATCATGTCTTTTAAAGTAGAGATCCATTCCCTGAAACACAACAAGGGATTCTGCTAGTTAAGAAATGTCACTACACAGTAGTTTTTAATGTCTAACGTACAATGTTTCCCAAATATCATAGATATCTTGATCCATAATAAAAGTGTGACATAAAATGCATGAGGATCCTAGGGTTCATCCATTATTATAATACATTTAAGATACAGACATATAACATGGAGTAAGAGGACCATTGATGTCAAGTAGTAGAGCTATTGAACAATGCAGACAAAGTTGGCTGAAAACAGATATATAAACGAACACCTGATAGATTTTAAAATATGAGCCTCAAATTCAAATTAGTACAAGTTCTTCCCACTGTAGAAAAAGAAGAAATGGGGGCAACTCGAGATCTTACTTTACGGAACCCAGAACTCCCAAGCAAGGTTTTATACATTCTCACGACCTCAGCACCCTGACATAACCATATATTGTAGGCACTCTTCATCAATAAATTTCCAGAGAAGAGAGAAAAAGGCAATGGACTTAGTTACAAATACAAACCTTCTCATAAACCTGCAACAACAGCCAAAAGAATATTGATGTTAAACGCTTTGTACCAGAATTTCAGACTGCTTAAATTCAATTGCAAAAAATATAGAGACATACCGTCACTGTTGAATTGGAACAGAAGTGGACAGTTGAAGACAATACACCCAGTCATAGGATCAAGAGTCAGTGGACATTTTATAGATGATGTTATAGAAAACAAAGAAAAAATATATATAAAGGAAGAACTCTAATGATAAAAAAAGAGATACAGAAGACCAACCAGTATAAAAATTGTCCATCTGTTCAAAAAGCAAACAGTATCAATACTATATCAAGCAAATTTGACAAACATAAATGCATAGAAAATAGTAAGAAGAAATTTCAATAAATCATACCTTTATGTATGAGTGTGGACGGACAGGATGAGCCATAGGACTAGCATCCTGAAAAATTACACAACAGCCAAAAAATGGAAGACATGGATTAATCCCTAACTATTTTATCTGACTTTTCATCAAAGAAAACCAGATAAATTATAGTTAAAATTTTCTAGATATTTCAAAAAAAAACTATTCACTGATGGGAAATTATTGCGAAGAGGACAGAACAAATATCAGATGTTCCAAAAAAGTGAATCAATAGCGAAGTGAACAATAATATATATATATGATGCATTTTGGTTAAGGCAGTTTATATATTGATTTTCTAGGCTATCTGTTGAAGATTTCAAGCAAAAGAAATCAAGGCAAACAAAAAACTGTTCCTCAAAAACTCATCCTATTGCTCCTCTAAATTCTCATATATTATTGTTATATGGTTATTGAGGTACACATACTTTATGAAGGATTTCATAAGGAATACTTCTATCAGGGACCCATGGATATTTATTTTATTTTCATATTGTCCCTTTAAAACAGGTATAACTGAAAATTAGGAACTGAGTATCAAATTGGCCCGAGTTTAAAGAATGAGGGCAGTGGGAGCTACAACATAAATCAGCGATCCATCAATTATAAGCTTCTTTCCAGCATAAAAATGGCACTTCAAGAAATATGAACTGTAATCTAGGTATTTGTGTACATATAGCATAGCAAAACTAAAGACAAAGGCATGCCGTGAAATGACACATTCATCAGGCAACCTCAGCCCTGAACTTTATAAGCACAGTTTTATACATTTCCAAAGTAAAACCCCAGCTTCAACAAATGAAGTACAGAAAATGATTAACATTAGCAACCTGAGGAAATTGATAGGCCCGAAGTTTTGAAACATCTGCAATTCGCTTGACAGGGCGACTGCCCATATCAGATGAGAATTCCTGCCCATTGCAAAACATGCTTTCATGTTAAACAAGCCCTAACACATGGCACGAGAATGGAAATGTTTACAAATTAATATCCATCACCTGATCTCTGAATACAGTGAGACCTTCCTTCAAGCTAAGCTGGAACCAATCACGACATGTCACCCTGCAGCAATTCCATTATAATCTTCATTTTGGTTTGCCCGTCCGGAAGGTTTAACTCTTAAAATTACACTAGGGGTAGCATGTCATAAGATATGAAACACCAACTCTCTAACAGAATCTTTTTAGTACAGTACACTGGACCTTTGCAGAGCCAGCAGAAAAAGAGATGCGATGAGCACTTATGCGTGAATATGCAAGCAAGCATGGATGCGACGCATGTAATCTTGTCATGCATAGCAAGAAAACTTGAAAGCATTCAAATGCAGGCAATCATACATGGCAAGAATCAGAATAAGTTGATGATTAAAAAGAAAAGAAAGTGTAAAATCTTCGAAAAGTACACAAATAAGTTTAACAACAAAACCTGAAATTTTATGAGAACTAAGAAAGAATTTGACAAGAAATTCTAACCTGTTTCCTGTCCAGTTGTGGAAATACTGGAAGTTGGTTGGCAAAAAAAGTCCAGTCAGAATGGCATCAACCCAGTGACTCAAACAAGAAAATTACAGTAGTACAAAACAAACATTATCTCAACAAAATAATACCTCATGGCCAATCACTCCCAATATTGCAGCATAATCTGCATCTGAAGCAGTTTCAGGGGATGCCAACACAAGCTTTGAGTTGAATATCTGCCAAAAACACAACCTTCAGAAAACACGATTTGAGGTAATAGAACAGGAAAACTAACTAATAGCAAAACATATAAAAGAAGGATCAGGCGTACATTGAGACTCTTGTTCTCCATGGCACCCCTGATCAACAAACACAGGAAAAAAAACTAGTATTAAAACAATATGTAACAGAAAGCATTAAACCATGGTATAGCTGAAGTTGAATCCAAAGTCTTGGCTCAGATCCAAAAGCATATTAATTTTTTTTTTTTTTTTTTTTGATGAAATGGTAGGTATGCGCCTCAATTTTATTTCAAATTTAGTGAAGCATGCACAAAGAAGTAAAAAGAACTAGTAGAAGAAGGGTCTACCATCCTACAAACGCACACACCCCTACCACAATATTACCCCGATAAATAAAATCCTGCTTGCCCCTGCACAAGCATGCCCCCAATCCTTTGTCTATATTATCTAGATTGAATGTGTAAAATTCTTCGTCTATAGTTCTATACAGTGAATGGCACCACACGACCTGTCCAAGATTACATCTAACAGGGCATAGCAGTTGCTACTTACATATTAAAATCTGGGACAGCAACAATGTTGAATAGATCAAGGTCATATTCAAGACCAAAAACCTGTTCAACAAGAGAGTAATAGCATTGTGAATGCATGCTCCAAAACTCAATCAACATTTTATTCAAAATCCCAAATAAAAACTATCAAACTCTTGCACTGACTTCCTCATCCCACTTCATAGCTGCCTTCAAAGAATACATTGCATGTGCTGTCTTGGGCAGATCCTGTGCTGGCGTCCAGATCCTCAGCAACACCTCCCGTCCTGAACGGGTCACAAATGTATCATCTCTGCTTTCCAGCTGCCCAGCAACCAATGCAAACAAGTAACATGGCTTTTTAAAAGGATCCTCCCAGAGAGCATAATGCTTGCCACCCTGCAATGTGGGGGGGAAAACAGATTTAATGAAAAAAAAAACAGAGATGATGCTCCTCAGAATGATCAACCATCAAAAATGATATACAACTTCAAACAGTTCACATCCAAAAACAGGTAAAATTTCACCTCAAGGTCCCCTTTCTCCATAAGATTTCCGTTAGATAGCAATACTGGGTAGAGGGTTTTGTCAGCTTCAATCCGACAAGTGTATTTCGCCATGATATCTGGGCGATCCTGAGATAGGGCAAAATTACATCCACAAACTTTGAGATTTCCAATTATGAATAACAAGTTGATTGTCGATAAACTGAAAGATAGCATAGAGTAATGAAAAAACAAAGAACCACATATGCTAATGAGGCCCTAATGACTAATTGCAACAAATAACATATTTGATTGTCGATAAACTGAAAGATAGCATAGAGTAATGAAAAAACAAAGAACCACATATGCTAATGAGGCCCTAATGACTAATTGCAACAAATAACATATAATATTAAAATGTTGAAAACATTTCTCAAGATTTCCATCAGACTGATTTTGATGAGAAAACCAAACTTAAAACTTCAGCAAAACACGAACAATTTTTTTGAAAAGTGTGATTGGAGCATTCATATTATGAAACAATGCCCCTTGAACAAAACAGAGACGGGCTAAAAGAAAATTACAGTTGAAAAACTAATTCAGTTCGATATATCTTACAATAACAAATGAAAGAGGTTTCATATTAAAGGACTTGATAGATATCAGAATTATCCAGAATATTGTGACTTTTGACTGGGCTAGCATACTTTCTAATTGTGGGCAATCTTAACCACAGTGATAATATTGACATTGCCAATTAATTATCTTAGCCACTTTTGTACATCATATTTACTTCAGATACAGTCCTTAAAAAGGCTAAACCAGCCATAGTTAAAAGAGTAAACCTGATAGAAGGTTATTCTCCGAAAGCCTTCTGCTTCACATTGTGTGCAGAAATTCCCAGATGATTTATAAAGGCCCTGTTCCCATAAATAAATAAATATAGATAAATAAAAGATACCAGCTAAGTAGAAAAAAGAACACAGACATATTATACAAGAGATCTAACTTAAATACACTCACCTCCAAAGAAGTGTTGTCCTGAGGATATATCTCAGTAACGATTTCCAGTGTGAATGCCGTTGTAGGTGGCGAAGGCAGTGTCAAATGCCGAGAATCCAAGAGATAATCTTCCTTCTGAAAAATTCACACATCAGGAGAGCAGAGGGTGGTACAAACAATGACTAAACAATAAAAGAAACTAAAAGACAACAGCTTCTGAATAGCTTTCTGACAGACCTTTTCTACCATAAAATATCCACATGCTTCTCACACAAGCCCTATGATATATTTATGTGCCAAGGCAAAAAAAAACCAGAACCCATCCAATACAATTACACATATACAATTACATGTTACAGAAAAAAATCCTTTCTGCAAGCTAAAATTAAGGAGCTTCTATGCAACAATCTCCAGGATATAAGAAGTCATTTCACCCTAGTCAGGTGCAACAATAATGTAAAGGCATGTATAACCCAGTAGACAGTCATCAGACAAAAAAATTTAGGAAGCCTTTTAACAGTAGTTAGGTTTGCCTCAACACAGTCAAATCAGGAAATCAGTTGTTGCTTCAACACTTACATTCTGGCATATTTGTTTTGTTTTATTTTTGTTCTCATTCTCTTGTCATGTTTCTTTTGGCCTTTCTTTAAAGAAGAAATATATAAAACAAGAAAGAAGACATCAAAATATGCACACAATTGTGAGTGCAATGTTGTTTATCTAGTAAAATAGCCCCATGGCCTTATTCATCCAAATTATGTGTAATTTTATGGCTAATCATGCAATAACATGTACACCTTAGGCCTATGAAATAAGAAAAAGCACTTTAATTTTTTTTATAAAATTTCATATTTCTTTTGAGGATGGCATGTATTTATAGCTATTTATGCGATAACATATACATCTTAAACATCTGAAATAAGAAAAGAAAGTTTAATTTACAAAAAGGTAAATTCCATGTTTCTTTTGAAGATGGCATGCAAATATTATCTTCACTAATGTACTCCACTGGGCATGTTGTAATAATATTTCGGATATACCGGTTTATAAGTGGCAACATAAGGAGCGGATGGCAAATAACATATCAATAAGTGATATAGCAATGAATTTAGAATCTACCTTCAATAACTTTCCATCAACTTTAATTGAAATTAGCTTGAGACCAGGCCCATCCAGGGTCAATGGACAGGAAAATCCTATACTCAGTCAAGAAATCTATGTTAATAGCAAAGGAAGAAAAAAAGATACAAAACTCCTTGTAGTAAGTTTTAAAAAGAATTCAAGATCAGCAGTAATTGGAAATTAAACTCATATTTGCATTACTTTAAGGTGTAGATACCTTCAATTCTAGGAAGAACAGTGATTTTTGATGAGACGATTGTTTTCTCCTCACCCAACAAAAAGTCCAAATCCACCTGAAACAAATGTAAGGAAGTAATAAGCAAGGAAGTACAACATATTTAACCATGTGTTTAATGATTAAAGGAAAATATCCTAATGGGCGGGAAATAACAATTTATAGAATCAGAAAATGCGGAAGAGCTATGATACTATGGCATATGCAATATATTAACAAAGAACTATTGCCCCAAAAAAATTTCAAAGAGGAACAAAGCACTTTAATGATAGCCAAGATTACTTTGTATATATTCAAAAAACAAGAAATTTACATTTTAAAGAGCAGTAAAAAATTTCAAATTTTAGCATGTACCGAATCAAAGTAATAATCTGGCATTTTGTAATCCTTAAGAAATATCTCCTTAGGTGTATCCATCTTTGACTCTTCAATATTTGGAGAAGGTTGTGTCGCAACCGAACAAGTCAACCTAGCTTTACTTTGTCTGACACCCTGAAATATGCATCGTAAAAATGATGAAAATTATTCAGAAACAGAAATGAAAGTGCATTGTTCCACACTTCCACTTACTAGTTACTAAACATAGGACAAAAAGACATGGGACTTTTTCAATCAATAATAAGAATATACAAAAGAGTTGTTGCAGGCAATTAGGCACAGTGAAACAAGAGATTTGAAATATGAGATTAAAGACTTGTAAAAAACATCATCAACATGATTCTTCTGAAAAAAACCAGTAGATCAAGCATCTGTTTGCATTTCGCATAACTAGCATTACTTATAGATGATATGATGCAGTTAAATCACTGAAATTTTAAAAGCAAAGAGAGAAAGTTAGCCAACGCAAGAACAAGGATGATCATAATACCAACACATTCCTAGCATTTTGAATTTCTCATGGATGATAAATTATGGTTAGGAAATTATGACTTCTTCAAGAATCATGAAACTTTACCCATATGAATGACTAAGAAAAATCGAATGGGCAATGCACCATGATGAAATCCACTTACATGTAGAAGATGTTAGAGTAATCACCTAACCATAAACAAACAAACTTACACGTAGAAGATGTTGAAGTCCACTTCTCCTCCTATCTGTAAACTGCACAAAGATTTACAATGAGAAAAAACATATAAAGACTTAAACATGAACCAACTATCCAAGATGTTTTACACGAAATATTCGAAAAGGATAAAGGTCGATAATATTAGAAATAATGTGCTGAGACAAACTAACCTCAGTGAAATGAGACAGATTGGAATTGAAATTTCTCACAAAACGCTGTGAAGGATGATGGCAGGATATCGGCTGGGTCTGCAGAAAGACAAAGTCACTCACAAGAACGGCATTGCATGAAATGGTTAAAAGATGGGAAAGACTGAAATCTAAAACCATGGTAATCAACATACATATTTCAATGTCAGAATAGGCACAAGTATAAATAAATACTCATACACGTAATCTAAAAGAAAAACCCAAAAACTAATTTCATCATTAGTCATTTAGTCATGCAATTAAATTGAAATTTATATCACATAAAAATCACTATCAGAACACTTTATTCACATTGGGATGGGTCAAACAATACAAAATCTGAGAACCCAGTTGAGAATAACGAATATGGAAACCTATAATTGTTGATTATATCATTTTCAAGTTAACTCATCAATAATGCCAATACTAAACAACAGTTAACATATAGACCTAAGTGAGATCATTATAAAAAGGGATTGGCTTCGGATAATCACTTGAAAGGACGAGATTAAGCCCAAAAATCCCATCTTTTGAATACCAGAGCCTCTGATCGGCACAACTAGACGAGCCATTAGAACGGCCCCACAGACCTATTATTGGGGGCAAAAAAATACAATCCAACCTGAAAAACAAAAACAAAAACACAAAATCCGGCCAAAACAAAGAATGCCCAAATCACACAAACCGATGAAAATCACAAAGAAGATCCCCAAAAAAGGAGAAGACCTAACAAGTGAAACACAAGAGGATGCTCGGTACTTATAAGGATGTGTGGATAATTCGATTCATGGACCAGGAGATATTTAAAAAAGAAAAAAATAATAATATCAATTAAAGAATATATAAATCGATAATATGCTTAAAATCTGTCTATGAAAAACCAAAAATAAAAAAGAAATCTTGTCGTCCTCACCTCTTCAGAGCTTTGGAGGAGATGAAGATCTTATGATGAAAAAAAAGCTGATGAGAGGGTTTAAAAGGTGAGAAATTGTGACATTGTTATTTCTTTATATTACTATTTTTGGGTACATTAAAAATTGGAGGCCCGTGATTTTCTAATGACTGAAATGACGATTTTGTCCCTGAGAGAGCGTAACTTGGAAGTTAAGTATTTGACTATTTTGGGAATAATAATGGAGATCCCTTCTCTTATTTAGGGTGAGTCTAATATTTGACAGGGTTAGTCCAATATTTGTTAGACAATTTGATGGTCTAACGCGATCGTGATCGTTTGATTTTATTTTTTGAAATACAAAATTTAATTAAATTCTAAAAAAAGAAAATTAGAATTTAATTGATCTTGATTTTAATTTTAAAATCTGACAGAAAATCTCAGTCATAATAGCTCAATAGATCAGACGGTCACAATCGTGTTAAACTATTAAATTATCCAACACGTATTGGACATAACCTTGTCCCTATATTACACACCTCTGTCAATCGAAATACTATAAAATGATTCATTTATATTCATGTACTATGCACATCTCTTATTGACTAGACATGTATACACTAAACTATCGATAAATACGAAAAACCTAGACAGATAGGATGTTAATAAGAATAGATTAACAACTTGTAGGCTCTAGAAAGAATTAGATACGTATGACACTTACCATATTCGAAATTTTCATCAAATATAATGTCGGTAAAACATAATATTAAATTAACATTTTTTAAAAAGTAGACACATGGGGTGTCAAGCATATGTGAATCTGTAGACATTTGATGTGTCAGTTTATACAAAATTGTATTTATAGAAATGTGTACTTTAACTCCAAAACACACACACACATAAATATGCATTCCATTGAATCCATTAAGCATAAGCTCACATTTTAAAGTAAATTAAGTAATTATGATATTATTTGTATGCATGTGCTCGCATGCATGATATTTTTTTTAAAAAAAATCATTTTTCATGTATTTGTGTTGTTTAAACCCATAGATCCTGTAATGGGTTAGACACGTGGGGTATTTGTCCACATATATGTATTACCTAGACTCTAGCCCAGTCAATTGGAATAAATTTGAAACATGTACGTTATGAAATAAGTTAGACACATAGGGTGTTTACGTATATGTATTACATAGACACCGGCTTAGTTGACAGGAACAAATTGTAAACCCGTAGGTTCTGAAAATAGTTAAACATATAAGATGTCCACTTATTATATGTATTACATTGACATCGACCCAGTCAATTGTTTGAATGAAAGAGGTGTGCAATGAAAAACTAAATGTTAAATAAATACTAGGGTGTGTACATAACTCAAGTTATTTTGTTGGGGTGTGGATAGACATGGGTGCATGGAGTAATTTGAGGTTATATTTAGCCGGCCCCTTACATTAATAGATTTTAATTTTTTGTTTATCTTGAATATAGAGTAATTTATGATTTTATTTAAGGTATGAGTTTTACTAATTTCATTGGAACTCGTAAATTCAAGACATCAAATATAAACAATCATCAAATTACAAAACTAAACAATCACCTTATCACTGCCTTTTGATAAGTTGGTAGATGTACTCATTTCATTTAGGATTCTAAATTCAATTCTTGTGATTTCTAATAATGGAAGATTTGATTAATGAATAAAATTAAAAAAGATTAAAAAAAAGTATACTATTGGATCTAGATTGTATCTCTCGGTTTAATATGAAAAATGACTTTTGTTACAAACACACTGGTGCGTTTGGTTGCGCGATTGCATTGCGATTGCGATTACAGGAAGCTGCGTTTGCAATCGCGCAACCAAACAGTTTTGTAATCGCTTTTGTAAATAGTGTCCAAAACATTTCAAAAAGCTAGTGAGCTTCCTGCAGAATCAGGTTTGCAATCGCAGATTCCTACAGAATCAGTTTTATAATCGCGCAACCAAACACACCACAGGAGCATCATTTTCAAAAAAAGAAAAAAAAATGACAACACAGAAACATTTGTATTTATCCTTTTCTGTTGGTGGGTCCTATATTCTATATTTATGTATGTACAACTGTACAAGAGTAAGCTTTTGTGCACTTACCCAAACCTTTTGTGATCTAGTATCGTGTGTGTTTTTATTTAGAATTGTTAAAAATGAATAAATATTAGTATTTCAATCTATATATAAATGGGTTTTGTTAACCAGTGCCCTCAATACACTGGTTAACCCACATTTATTGTTGTTTTTATAAGCAATTCAATAAATTAATTATGATACGAGTATAAAAAAATAACTTTTTTTAAAACACCAACAACACCCTTAATAAATTCACCATTTTTTCTTATTCTTCCCTCTCATACCCTATGTTTTCCTTCAATATTTTTTTTTCTTCCCTTCCATACTCGATTTACTCATAAATAATAAATAATATATAAAATTTTGAATTTATACACAAAAAAGTATTGTTCATTGTTTGGTATACATTTTTTTTTACGTAAAGAGGACATTTTTCTTAAAAATATCTTATTTATGCTTATAACATTTTTTTATTTTTAAACATTGTGTAAGAGAGAGAAAAATTAGGTGTAGGAGGGAAGGGGAAAAAAAATATGGTGAATTTATTAGGGGTGTTGTTGGTATTTTAAAAAATCTTTAAATTTTTTTTAACCATATCATAATTAATTTGTTAAGTTGTATAAAAAGTGAATAATTAATGTGGATTAACCAGTGTCCTGATGACACTCATTAACAAAACCTTATATGAATTTATGTTATTTTACTCAAACTATTTTACTGATACAAAAATAACACACAAATTAGTTGTTATCATCTTTTATGACGAAGAAGGTTTATTGTCAAATCATTTTTCTCGAATCTTATTGTTTATTTAAATAAATAATAATAATAATAATAATATTTTTTAAAAATAAAATAATTGAAAACGCAATTCAATATATAAAAAATGATACATGTTTCTAGCCATTAATACTTGTAAAATAATAATAATTAGAATATCACCCAATGTCTCACTGATGTTCCAAAATTACCCCTGTCTGACAACGTTATTTACCCGACGTCGTACAATAATTTTTCATCCATTCCCAAAGTACGCTCGCTCTTCAGATCCAAAAATTTTCGTCCCAAATTTGGAAGAAAAAAAAAAGTCTCTTCAAAGTCATGTAAATGCACTTTTCGTGAAGAGACAGGGAGAGAGAGAGAGTCCAAAAACCGATTCGGAACTATCGATGGATCGCTCGCTCGCCTCAGCAAGTAAGATCAAATCGTTTCCCCCTTTTTTTTTAAATTCTGATCTTCATTTTTGTGGCTCAAACAATCGACTTTGATCGGATCTTGTTCGCGATCTGGATAAGTTTATACCGTGACAGAGACATCCTTGACAGTGCTATCACCCTCGCAGGGCAACAGCTTCTTCACCGGGATCACCCGCCTCTGCAAGGGCCTCGCAGTGGTGCTCGTCGCAGGATATGCTCTTCTCCAGATCTTCCCTTCCGCGTCTGCCTATCTCGCGCTCATCCCTGCAAGGTTTGGATTTTTTTTCCAAAACGATTCTGGTTTTTCCTTTCTTGAATTGGTGTTTGAAATGGATCAACTACTGTTGTGAGGGCTTAGGGTTTTTGAGATTTGGAATTGGAAGTGCTAATCGATGTGTTTTGTTTTGATTTCTTGCTCTAGTTCATTTGTTTGATTAAGGTACATTGGCATTCGTCATTAAGTGTTTCAAGATGTCTTGCTTTGTGTGGGATTACAAGATGGGGTTTGAAATCTACTTGCATTGTTTGATTGTCAGGGATTGTTAGATTTTTTTTGGGGTTGATGTCGGGCCTGATAAACTATTCACATAACACGGTTTCTTCTGCTGTGCGTGAATATGTGATTTTCTTTCATTGCAGTTTCATGTGTGATTCAAAAAATTTGGTTTGTTTCTCCTGTTAAACCAATAAATATAACACATAGCAGGAATTATTGTCTTACCTGAAGAGAGAAAATGTAACAAACTAGATGGTACACACTAAATCTGATGTTTTAGTGTCTGATATTATGTTGTTTAGAGTTTGGAAATGTTATTGTTACGGGGGTGGTTTTTTTATGATTAAACGGGTAATGGACAGCCGCATCATATTCAAGGAACGTAACTGCTTAAGCAACATATGATGTTGTGGATATGTAATTGTGCAGCTGTTGAAAACTATGGAAAATGTTGCCAGATTTGAGAATCTTTATGAATGACTTCATTGAAGGCCAGATGTACTTGTGCTATATGTTGGAATAGCAGTATTGGCTTTTGGAAGAACAACAAGAAATAGACATAAAGAAAAATACTACTATCCACACGAACAATTTCAGCTCAGTTCCTCTCTCTTTCTTGAGCTGTTATATTTAGCTATCAGAAAAACTGAAAAACCACAAAAAAGAGTGTGATCACTAAGATGGGACTATAATGTTAGGCTATCAGCTGCGCAAATCCGCAACAGCATGCCATTCTTGCTGAACATGGATTTTAACAGATATTTTAATAAAGGGAGATGAAAAGTATTATATATCTGTATGTTGTGTGAATGAGTTTTCCAATCTACGTGTGTGCAGAAATATGTTTCTTATATTATGTGTTATCAACTATAATGTTGTGCAGCTATGAATTTCATAATTGTTACCATGATGTAATTTTTAATAGGCATCATGCATGTATTCTGCATGCAGAGTGAAATCGTCATGTGAGCTTACCTTGATCATTAATCAGCTAATTTTCTATTCATGGGATTGATTTTGCAGGACAATCCCATTTGGTTGGAATCTCATAACAGCTGGTTATATTGAGCAGTCGCTTGCTGGGGTGGGCACCATTTTCATTACTTTCTTCATTTTGTTTCTCCTTTATTTTGGTTGTGTAGATGTGTGTTGTAAATGATCTGCTTCTAGAATATATCTTTTCTGCCTTGTCTGTTGTGAAGGTGTGACAGTGTGCTGCAATGCTGTAATGTATTATTTTTTTAGCGTTGATAGTTTTCTTCGCCCTATCCTTCATCTTTATGTTGGAAAGGCTTCTGATTTTTGTTAAGTTTAGACAAAATCTGGCATATAACAAAACCAAGAGAGTGAAGAACTATTTGCATGGTTTTTGCAAGTTAATAGTGAATATGTATCTGAGATGTTATTGGCCTTCCAAAGCAAATCTTCAGTTTTCATAGTCATTTTGTAAGCATGGTTTAACTGCTACTTTGATGCATCAATCTTATTTATGAGTATGCCTGTCATTATCTCATTGTTTGCTCCACACTAAAGGGATCTATTTTTCTTTTGGTACTTGAGCTTTTTGTTGCATCTGTTATAAGTTTTTTTTTGGTCTGATTTTACTGATAATGTCTTGCATAATAGATATCTAATATTGTTGACAGAAATATTTGATCTCCTGTGTGATCTGTTGCAGGTGGTCATCAGTACAATTGGTCTTCTTTTTATTGGGAAGTTGTTAGAACCAATTTGGGGATCCAGGGAGTTCTTGAAGTTCATTTTTGTGGTCAACTTTCTGACTTCCATCTGTGTTTTCATCACTGCTATTTCTCTTTACTATATAACAAGACAGGAAAGCTTCCTGTAAGTATTTTCCATGCTTGAACCCGTAGAATAAGCTCACTGACTGTTAGTTGTTCCCTTTTGGAGATAATTGGCAGATGCATACCATAATTTCATTGCTATTATATCTTGTTGCACTGGATATTCATGGATGCCCATGATCAACTAGGCTTCAACATCAGTTTCTTTAGCAGAGCAGATAAATTTATGAGTGCGCCTACATGGACCAGCATATATTCATCTGACTGTACAATAGCTGCATATACTGACAACCACAGATTACTGAAAAACGGAGAATATTAATGTTTCACTTCATTGTATTTCATTGTATTCAGTATAAAAACACTGTGACCAACTACTAATCATCCTCATTGATTTTTTTTTCTCCTTTTTGGCAGGTATACACCTCTGTCTGGCTTCCATGGGGTCCTTGCAGGGTTCCTGGTGGGCATCAAACAGATAATACCAGATCAAGAACTGAGTCTTTTCTTTGTGTTAAAGATCAAAGCAAAGGTACTTTGCAAAATTACACAACTCTCATCCATTGAAAAGTAGTATTATTTGTCCGTCAAGAGGTTTAAATGGTGCTTAATGAAAACACTCTTTTGCAGTGATTATGTAACAAATACTTTTTTTTCCATTGCCCAGTGGATGCCATCGCTTGCTATATTGGTCGCAATTATAGCATGCTTCTTCACGTCTGAATCAGCATCTTATCTTCCAACATTCATATTTGGCACCTACATAAGCTGGATATACCTACGATACCTCCAGAGGAGGCCAGAGACAAGCCTCAAAGGGGACCCAAGTGATGAGTTCGCCTTCTCCACGTTCTTCCCGGAATTTTTGCGGTAGAGCAGATCTTATTCACTTGCACTTTCTTCCTTATGGAAAGGTTTATATCATGTGATTTTATGACTTAATATGCTTCTCAAACTGGGATTTCAGGCCAGTTTTGGATCCCATTGCATCGGTATTCGATCGGCTATTTTGTGGTAGATCTGAAATGACAATTGAAAGCAAAGGTCAAACACTGGGTGGTGCACCATTGCCTGGTTCTGATCCTATTGAAGCATCCAGGAGAAGGTAATTTGTACTTTAAACCTGTCAGGTCCTGAAACGCGTCATATGAAATCCAACAACATAATTTCTCTGGTTTGGCCTGAAATGCGTCATATGAAATCCAACAACATAATTTCTCTAATTCACACTTCCGGAAACCAATTACTTGGTTTTCTCTTTAATTTCCAAATAAAATGAAAACTGATATTGAGATAGTCTCCAATAAGAGAACTGAAAAAAAAAAAAAAAACTATCACAATCTTCAAATATTTTGCATGTGAAATTGCCACGAGACTGACGATACCCGATGGGATCTAGCAATGATGGGATTCTGTTTTTCATGCATAAATTGAAAAAAAAATTCTCACTTCTACTTCAGAGAACGGGGGGCACGGGCCTTGGAACAAAGATTAGCACCTGAAAAGCTTTCTGCAGTGGAGATCCTGAAGAGCACGCCAGATGAAGACGCTGCGGAGAATGTCTGAACAAACCTTTTAAAGATCTTCCCAGGTTCCAGTTTTTCACCCACTATAATATGTGGTTCTGTGGGAGGATAGTTTGTATTTCACCATGCTGTTGTCCATATATGAAGAGAATATACCAACCGTTTCGTGATCAAAGTGTAGTTGTTTGGAATATACTGAAAGTCTCTTATTTGTCATTCCATTGCACCTCATCATCACATGTTTCCGAATGAATTGGTAACTATGTTTAGCTTTCCATAAGCAAGCATTTTCATAATCAATATCTAAATTTATATCTATATCTATATACTACAACAAAAGTATGAGTTTAAGGGGATACATTTTTGGATAATTTTACTCTATTAAATTAATAAAAGTAGATTTTTGTTCATCTACTTATCTTAAATCTTAGATTTTCTCCAACAAAATATTTTTTGTTATTTTTAATATAATAAATTATATTTATAATATATCTAATAATATTTAAAATAGTATTTTTTTTACAAAAACAATTTTTGTTCTGAACGAATATGATTCTTAAGATATTTAGTAATATGTATACTAACTGTCAATACCATTCTATGTATTATATATTAGTGTAATATTCTTAATATAATGAAATGATATCAGTAATAGTGCATTAATATAATTTACTGACATTTAATACTCCCATAATAATATTAATCCCATAACAATATTAAAATAATTATTAGTAAATATAAAATAAATTACTGTTTTTAAAATGTTACATTGGTTTTTTATATAATATATTTGTCATACTAGATTTCTTTCACAAAATATGATTTTGAAAAAGAAAAAAAGTGTAAGATTTATTATTTGTAAAATTCATCAACAAACATTATTTAATAATACTATATTTTCTCTAAAAATTATCATTTGATAAAAATTGGTATAACAATGGTGTAAAATCAGATTAAATACCTATTTATTCTAATATTCCTTTCAATCTAATATCATTTAATATTCATTTAATAAATTCAGTTTAAATTTAACAATATTCATTTGGATAAGCAAGATTATTCATCAACAAACCATCGTTCAAAGCAATTCACGTGCGACACACATGTATAATAACTAGAAATTAAAAATGACACACGTGTAATAACTATAAATTAGAAATACCGGGGATTAAAAGCCACTTATTTGGGTTTTTTTATATTTTTCAATGCATTCACAAAGGAAAATAGAAGGGCTCTGCACAAGGTGGCACATCCAAGCACTTAAATTCAGTCCACAGGTTCTGGTTGCATCTTTTCAGCTTCTTGCCTTAGCTCTTCAAACAGCACTGATGACAAGTACCTCTCTCCAAAGCTTGGTAGTACGGTCTGAAATTCACATCAAGAGTGTTACCAAGATTTGCATATTGACAGAATAAAAATAATTTGCATGATTGTATCAGCAATCAACTCACAGGGAGTTGGGTTTTCAAGAATGTCATTCATACAACAACACATTTACCTACATTTTTATCTCAAATCATCTCTTCAAAACACGCCTTCTTGTTTATTTGCTTGATAATTTATGGGTTTTTTTTTTTTGAAAGATGATAGGCATTCAGCGTCAATTAATATTAAAAAAGGGAAAGCCCAAGCTTGATAGTTTATGTTAATAGTGATTGTGGAAGTCAAGTTAATATGGGAGATATGGTTCAATTGAAGTCTGTAATGCTTACCACAATGAGTTTGCCTTTGTTCTCTGGCTTCCTCGCAAGCCTAAGTGCTGCAACAGTGTTAGCTCCAGAGGATATTCCAGCCTGCAAAACAAAGTCGAATAGTTTAAACTTGGTGAACTGGCTTATCATCGCAAAACAGAGATATTGTTAGATGTCAGATGTACAAGTTTCATATAGTATACTTTGTATTTAGTACTCCAATAGTAGGAATTCTTATAATTCTCATCCAAGAGGAATAAGCCAATTCTAGAGATTATATGCTTATATAAATTTAAGCAATGCTTCTATGGCACTAACATTCAGAGACCAATATTCAAGAAAAATAAGTTGAACAACAGCATGACAGTCCGGAGACTTGAGAGGACTTTTTTTTTCTGATGCAAGAAATGATTGAACTGTTCAACTGGGCATAAATAGTTAAATACTTACCAGAAGACCCTCCTTCAATGCCAGCTCCCTAGCCATCTTTACTGCATCATCACTGGTCACCTGCCAAACATTAGTTTAGTTAAAATTATGATCTGAATCTCACAAAAAACCAATTCATAACCTCCATTTTTATGAACTCTAGTTAGTTTATACTTACCTCAAGGACCTCTTCCATTACATCCATATCCAATATTCCTGGCTGGAAGCCAACCCCATTGCCGGTAATATGATGAGGACCTAGCTCACATGAACCACTTCGATATTAAACAAAAAATGGATTCTAAAGAAGAAAAAAATGATTATGTTGAGGGAGCATTTGGAAACCCGTTTGAAAAGGAGCTTTTCATTTAAAGCTGCTTTTGAAATTAGATTCCTGATTCTTGAAAAACTCTAGAAGTTGTGTTTAACTTTGAGCATTTGAAAGCATGTTTGGCCTGAGTGGATTACTTTTTTTTGGTAAGTAGGGAAGTTTATTGCAAAAGCAAAATCAACTAAAACGTGTTTCCTGAGATGTTTAGAAAAGCTCCTGAGTTTTGCAGTCCAACGAGTGTTACCTGGTTTACCGCCATTTAATACATTGCTTTCTGCAGGTTCGAGTCCGTATATCTGTTATTAAAACAACAATAACTGATCAAACTTTGAGATCCTACGTAAAGAAGAGAATGATTGATCACAATGATAACATAGCAATACAAAATGATTGATCGACACATGTACCTTCACATTTGGATTCTTAGATTTCAGGTATCTCCCAACACCAGACACAGTGCCTCCACTCCCAATTCCCATCACAAATATGTCAACTTGTCCCATTGTGTCATCCCATATTTCAGGTCCTGTAGTCTCAAAATGTATCTGCACAACACATTAAAGTTAGCAACATGAATGACTTGGTGTGTGTTTGTTCATACTCATAAGTTGTATATTCTGGCTTTTAGCTTAAAATGAGTTGTTGTGACATGTTTGTTTAAATTTATTAGAAATTATTTAGAACAACTTTAAAAATCACAATATGAAAGCTTTGTCAATTGAGCCTTTCAGATTATAGCTTATACAGAACTTTATAAAATACTCGTCTTGGACCAAACACACTCAACTTAACATTAAGAATAACAATAGTACCCTTTTAACTTCCACAATTTAGAAGTATATTTCTATAATTACACAACAAAAAATTGTTTTATAGCTTATTCTCATAAACATCAATTGTTGCTTCTTCATAGTTACAACAAACATGTCCACTGCTATCAGAAAAGTCAAATTACAAGTTATAATCTACAACCTATAATTTGAAGTTGCAACAAACATGGCATGTATGTGATAACAAGGTCTCGTCAGACGATACCTGAGTGTTAGCAGGATTTTCGAATTGTTGTAACATGAAAGCATCTGGAGTGGAGTCCAGGAGCTGATAAGCCTTCTTCACAGTCCCTCCCATCCCCTTAGTGGGATCTGTGAGGACTAATTCAGCTCCGTAGGCTCTCATGGTGACCCTCCTCTCTAGGCTTGTGTAGGAGGGCATTGTAAGCTTGAGCTTGTAACCCTTGAGAGCTGCCATGAATGCTAGCCCAATCCCCATGTTTCCTGATGTGGCTCGATCAACACTGTCTACAAATCCATGAATTTTTGTTTAGCGTATCAAAAGAAGTTACAAACCTCACCAAATTCAATAGAAATAGAGAACCTGTTTTGGCATTGCTATCAGTTACCATGGCATGGAAAAGACTTACCTTTCCTGGTGTTATCAGCCCTTTCTTTTCTGCATCAATTATCATCGCATAGGCAGGTCTGGTGCAATGAAGTCAAAAGAAAAAACAAAGTTAAAGATAGAAAAGAAGGAACTTTGATTGAAATTGGACATGAATGCTTCAAATAAGAAAACTCCATAATCATGTCAGACTGACTGTTTATGAGTGTGTTTTATATAAACATTTATGGAATGATAAGAATTGAATTGGTTGTCCAGGATTGTTCAGTAGATTGGGGTCGTAGTATTGCGGGGGCAAGGGGTGTCGCGGTTCATTTTTTGTTTTTGTTTTCTGTCCTCCTCTCACCTCCCATTCGGACTTGTAATATCACTCTCATTTTATAAAAAGTGTTGGTGACAAAATCTACATTCTTATAAAAAAAATAAAATAAAGGATTGTTCAAGAGCATCAAAGATCCACATTTTTTGTGTTTCATTTACATTTGTATTGCGATTAATGATAAATTTATCCAGTGAATTATTAGCATTGCCTTACTACAATTCACAAGGCAAAGTGTCAAACATCTCATAACATTATCTATCTACATTGGGCACACGATTGAGTAGTTTAGTTTGATCATAAAAATTCAATCTAAGATATCAATAGGATTCTTAATAGATATGTGAAACTGTGTACATGCTATCTATATATCAGGCCACAAATCCTTCCCCTTTTGTTGCCCTTGAAGTGGCACATTACATAGGTCATTCCAAGAGAAAACATGAATCATTTATAAGATTCTGTGTGATTTGGGGTTGCGTGTGAAATTTCTTTAAAGCATCTAAGTTCCAAGCCATTCATCATGTGTATGAATTGGATGGGCATGAAGGGCTAGTTGGATGTTCATTTTCATTCTACTATTGAAACAACGAGGGATATTCCATTTGTAATCCTCATCATCAACAAAATTTATCATTCTACAGAATCTATTATAATCTATTATAATTGAATTCTTCATTTTGACCTAGTGGTAGAAGGACACCATCTCCTTGAAAAGATCATGAAACTATTTCTGACAAAAGTAAATTAATGATTTACAACCATATGGATTGGGTTCTTGTAGACCACTAATCCATTGTCAGTTTAGTTTTCCCAGTGATGGGTAGTGGCCATTCTATTGTGTCTGAAATATATGTATTACCAAAAAATTACAAAACAATAGAAAAAAAAAAGAAGAAATTAAATTGCTTTCAAAGATCCAAACATTTTATTGGATTTTTTTATATCTTGTATTAAACAATGCGGTAATCCAACATATGTGCGTGGAGTCTACGTTACGTCACGAAGAAGAGAATTAACAAATGAGTAGTTTTTGTATAATGGACCCTCAAAGCATAGAAATACAAAAAAGACTCCTGTTACATTATACAAAAGAAAATGAAAATATATATATTGTTTATAAGGAAGTCCCTAACAACCGCTTTTCTTTGGCTTTTGTCCACTGTGAACCATTGTGAAATTGATAAAAGGTGATTATTATAATACTGTTCCAAACAGAGTTTTGAAATAAGTAATTTCGTCGCTTTCCAAATTCTATTTTTTACACTGAAATAATAAATGTGTGTGAGTTGACATGTGATTGAATCCACGTTTAGTTATTTTAGGATTTTGAATCACAGGAATCAACCAAATGTGGTTCCAATCACTACCAAGTAGCTGATAAATCCAGGAACAGTGATTTGTATAAGATGGGTGTAAACACAAACAAAATATTCTAAGACACACTATTACACGTGGTCATTATTTGCAGCCCACGTACAATCACTTGTATACAACGTGGTATACATGGGCGGCGCCACTGCACTCTGATGGGTCAATTTTTAAATCTAAACTATTATTGCCAACACACACATATATATAGTTTGGAGAGTTATTAAGATGCGGCGAACGACAAGTGCGGCAGCGACTACGAGCCGTCGATCACGGGTCCATCGCATCGGATGGTCAGGTGCGATTCATGTCGACCGTTGGATGCGATGAATCCGCGATCGAACGGCCCACGTCGCAGCCGCACGCCGTTCGCCGCACGTATATATATATTATATATATATATATATACTTTATTTTATATAATTACATTTATATACTTTAATAAGAGAGAATATGATTCATAAAAAAAATTTGTTAATTATGAAAACGAGGGGGTGACATGAACCGAAAGCAAGGTGTGTTGGGGGACCAACGAACCTGTCTTTGACGCTACAAGAGGGCTGCATCATTTCCAACTTGACGGCTATACGGGCCCCACATCCCTCACTCACCTTGTTCAGGTACACCAATGGCGTCCTCCCAATTATCTGAACCAGACATCACAGGTTTTTTTATTTGTTTTTTCAATTGAAACAAATCATCACAAAATCAAGATCCACAAAATGGGATTTTTGTGTGTGGTGTGTGTGAGAGTGAGAGAGAGAGATGCCTGAGAAGAGTCCCCTTTGACATTGATTCCTGAGAGGTCCCTGATCTTGGGATGAAAGTCCAAGCCTGGTTGAGTGGAGTAGCAGTTGATCTTCTGTAGGAGGTGGTTGTAGGAACCACTGATTCCTCCTCTCCTCCTCACCAAGCTCATCAGCTTGCCATTCTTTCTGTTATAGAGAGAGAGGGGGGGGGGGGGGGTTGTGTGTGTTTTTATATGGATTGCAGAGTGAATTATTTGTGGTGCAAATGTGACTATGTTATTCTGGATTATATAAAGCAAAAAAAAAATGAAAAGAATTACATATTTACTTAAAAAACATAGGCTACTCAATGCAGGCTAAAAGTGACATTTTTTGTAAAGTAGAAAAATTGAAAAGCATTTGATATTTTTACATGAAAGAGACGTAACAACCAGTAGTGTTAAATGTGATTATTTCCTACTATGGATTATAGACTTAAAAGGAATATAAAAATTGAAATCATGTCATTATTGTTTGTTTAGACATGGAAAAAAGTAGATGGCCGCCCCAACAGAATCTATTGGACAGATTCCCAGGATACAGCCTACAGCTATGATTTTGATCACTAGCCAACAATGATATAAAATATTGTATTTATAATTTTATATTTATAATTTTATAATTGTTAAGAGCCTCTGTGGTTCACACATTTATGGTCGGCCATGAGCCTGGACAGGATGGGAGTCCAGAGAAGTCTACCAAATTAATATTTTAGATTGGATATGGTTAGATATTTATAAGATATAAATTCATAACTCATGAAAATATTTAATTTTTTTTTTCGTCGGGATCTCGCTCTAAACAGCTCATGCTCAAAGCCTCGAAGACGGTTATGCTCAAATATTAATGAGAGTCAGTCACTTTTATGGTTCAGACGTATTATAATTAAATTTTCTAAAAGTATATTCATGTAATGAAAATCCTAAACCAGTATATACTATATCAGAGAAGTCTATATATATGTCATTAATCAAAATTATTTAACCGTTTCAATCAATTTTGTTACACTTTTGTTTGAGCGCTTTCAAATGCAGTTCGCACAGACAATTTATATATCTCTATAGTTGTCCACGAAGTATATTCTTCGTTATTTTTTTATTTTTTTACATTTGAGTTCATTCAACTCATGGGTGAATGCAAAGGTAGGCTATAGCCCGACCCAGTCTTACAAAAAATAAATTATATAATAAAAATATATATTTTACAATGTATAATTTTATGTTTTTACATAAAAAATCTTTGTCTTAATTATTTGAAACACATAAATTCTAAATTTAAACTCTCATCCCTTATGTCAATGTGCAATTGTGAAAATGTTGCATAAAATCTATTTTTCTATCTCAATTCTAATTCATACACATTTTAATTTCTTTACAAATAGATAAAGTAAATGTTTTTAGTAAAATTGAAGTATATATTCCAGAATTATATAGATCAATTTATAAAAAATGAAAAAAAAATTGTGGTATAGTATACGATGCTAGAGAGGTATGGATTAGAATTAAGTTTTTTTTAAAAAACTTATCCTTTAAATAAGGTATTTTCTTTTGTGTGAAAAAAACTCATACTTATCAAACATAAGAGTAGACATTTTATTAAAAGTACAGTTTAGCTCATCCTAAAATTTTATCTCAGCTCCGCCGGTGATTCAATTCCAAATAAAAGTGACATACATTTTCTTTAAAGCACACTGGACGAGGTTTCCTATTTTTAAAATTTTTGAAAAATATGTGTACACAAAACTGTTCCCAGCAATTTTTAAAAAAAAACTTGGACTATTATTATTCTGAATAGTGGAGAATAATTTTATCTAATTTTGATATACGTGTAATTAAATCATGAATGGACAGGGGAGTGGTTGGATGGTTGGGGATTTCTGTGATAAGGGTCGGTGGTCAACGGTATCAAGGGGTGTCAGTTTTATTTTATTTTAATTATTATTAGATAATAAGGCATGGATGAAAATTGTACTGGATCAGTTTTGTTTGAAGAGAGAGAATTTCTGTTAGAGGTTCCACACAGAGTGAAGTGTCGATGAAATATTCGATGAAAAAACCATAATAATAATATAAAAATAATAAAAAGAACCGGATGACTCTAACCACTCAAAGGTTCAACATTGTCCTAAAAAAAAATCACAGTAGCACCCAACGAAAATGAAAAAAAAGACATAACTTAAAGTAAAAAAAGACATAAAAAAAAATACAAAAAATCACTCAAACAAAAAATATCACGAATTTTAAAACTTTTGAAATCCGTAAATTAAAGTCTATAAAATGAAAGAAAGACAGACGAAGAAGTGCATCAGCAAAAAAGAATAATAAAAAACCCTCCACCACAAACCACCTAAAACTTTTTGAGTGTTTTGTAAGATAGAGAGCATAGGACATAAGAGAGAGATGTCTTTTTAAACCCCAATATTGTAAGTTTTATTTTTTTCCTAATTTGACTGCCTATATTCGAATACAAAAGTTTTTTTTTAATCAAATTTTCTCCTATACGGAAGCAGTAAGACTCGAACCCAATTACCCAAGTAAATAAATGATACTTCTTTCATCATACCAAGAATAAATCCACTTTCAAATACAAAAGTTCTTTTTAAAGAAGAAAATCTCATAGAAAATTTGTCAAAATCACAAATGATCATCATAAAATCGCCAAAGCTCCAAACATCGTTGTTGTTCATAATAAAGGAAATGAAATTCTTATTATTTTATTAAAAGAGTTGAATGCTCTATTTATAACCACACAAATGAAAACTTAAAATATCATAAAAAGAAACTAAGAAAAATTAGGAAACTAATAATAATAATATAATAATAATAATAAAGAGTCAATGTTCTCATATTAATGACTCTTTAAAAAAACTGTATTGTAAAAATAGTTAAACAAATCAACATTATCACTTTAAATAACTACGTGCACGGTTAACAATAACAATACACAATATATTATGAAATACTCTGTAGTCATTTTAACTAATATCCCTCACTCCCTCAGCGAAAATTGGCAACGGCATTGTGTCTCGTTCTCAGTTCTCTGTCTCTCGTCTACCCGTATTTAAACATCATTTGGGTCTTCGAACAACATATACAATGTCATTCATAACTAGAAATACCCCCACAATGATAAGACCAAGTAGAAGATTGGTCGCAAACTCCTCTTAATCCCAATATCATACATTGATTTCTTGAATGTCAAAAGTTAATAACAGTGTACGGATCGTAGTTGAATGTTAATTTCGTATTATGTAATCTAGTATACAATAGCTTAACCTAGTATAATAGTATTTACTATATTAGAAAGAAAATATATACAAGTATGCATGAATCAATACATTCATGCGGTCGTTTTTAACATAGATAATGTTACTGACAATGTAGTGTTTTGATCTATTTATTTATTTATTTATAAAATGAGGTGTATATACAAGTATACACTCATTGGGGGACAGAAGTACATGAAACATGTATCTCATGGGGGGACAGAAGATTGAGTGTCAAAATACTGAAAGAAGATGATATGTCAAGTCTTGTATGCATCCCTATCCATTATACACTAGCTTATAGAAGTACACACTATTATAAAAAATATGTACTCAAATGAATTAATGTAATTTTTCTTTAAAAAAATAATAAAATTTAATTTGTATACATTATGATAGAGTAGTAAAAAGTATACATTAGGGGCGCAACTTATTTGGTTAAACCGAATCCAAACCGATCCAAATCGGATTTTTTTTTGTTTGTTTGAGTTTATAGTTTTTTATTTTGTTTGGGTATGGATTAAGAGTTTTACTTTTTTTAAAAAAAACTCACCGAACTGAACCAATCAATCAAATTAAATTTAAACATATGATTATTCATAATCAGTATTCATTTAGATATTTTTTATATTAAAACTATATTATTGTTATACAATTAATTTTTACAAAAAATGAATACACAAATTTATATCATCAATCATAATCTTTTAGATATTTTGTAAAGTTATAAACCGATCCCCCAAAAAAATCTAACCAGCTCAAATCAGTAGGAATTAAAAAAAGGTATATACATGTTTATCTTTAACAATTAAGTTAGATTTGATGTAGCTCAGGTTCATTAAACAATATCAATTTGGTTTGATTTTTGAGTTTTTTGTTCGGTTTACAGTGGTTCGATTATTTTTTGGATTAGATGTGATATAATTTGATTCAATATAAATTTATAAAAATCAGAATTAAATCGATTGAATTGCACCCTACCTGGCTAGTAGGGCTGGTAAACGAACCAAACCGTTTGGGCTCGGCTCGATTTGAGCTCGTTCAGACTCGTTCATTTAACAAATGAACGAGCTTGAACAAGTTTTAAAGCTCGATTAGGCTTGGAATCTGGATCGAGCTTCATTTTGTGTTCAAATTCGACTCGCTTGTGTTATAAAAACTTAGTTGAAGCTTGACTAAACTACTTTATAAAATCAGAAAATTAAATTAATACAAAGTTATGCTCGTTTAAGTTCATGAACTTAGCTCGTTTATGTTAAAATTTTATTTTCAATCTCTAAAAACCATAAAATAAAGAAGAACACTAGGCTCGTTAAGGCTCGTGAGCTCGGCTCGACTCGACTCGTTTATAAACGAGTCGAGCTTGAATGTGTCAAAGCTCGCTTGTTCGACTCGTTTACCACCCGCTTGAGGATTGCTTTTGAGACGTAGATGGGGCTTAAAAAAGGACAGCACAGAACACCAGTGGGCTGTCTTCAATGGGCCTGTATTAGGGACTGCAACTATCATACGTCAGATCGGTTAACGGATCCGAAACCCAAAATGGGAAACAGAGTAAACTAGCAGATGCGATTCTCTTGGACGGCTCTGATTTGTCGACGCCGGACGCCCCGACAGTGAAAAAGAAAAAGAGAGGTAAACCCTAAAATCGTCTAAAACCCTACCCGCATAAGCTCTTCTATATAACAGCCTCTACAGCGGCGTTGTCAAAAATCTCTCTCTCTCTTGTCTCTCTCTAAGCCCAAATCGCACGGATGAGGCCCCCGAGAGGTAAAGTTTCGTCTCTTCGATCTCCTCTTTCACTTTGGAATCTGGTTTTGTAAATCTTCTGATTCAATCGAAGCTTGTGTTTTTAGAGTTTTCCACCACTCAAAGCGCACGAAAATGATCTTAATAGTTGTTTTTGAGTGGGTGAATTGTAGGGTTTTGAGATTATCGCATCAATATCTGTTGATCATTCTATTTTTATATTTTTTGATTGAAAAACTTTCAACGGAGCATAAAGGCTACGGACACAACACATGAGAAGCTTCTTTTTGATATGTTTCTTCTACAGGTGCTGGAGGTCGTGGTGGTGGCGGATTCAGAGGTCGGAGTGATGGAGGTAGGGGAAGGGGAAGAGGAGGAGGTGGTAGAGGTGGATTCGAAGGTCGAGGTGGTGGTGGGAGAGGCCGAGGCGGGCCAGGCGGCGGTGGAAGGGGTCGTGGTGGCGGAGGGAGAGGCCGTGGCGGTGGAGGGATGAAGGGAGGGAGCAAGGTTGTTGTCGTGCCCCACCGTCTCGAGGGGATCTTTTTGGCTAAGGGCAAGGAAGACGCCCTCTGCACGAAGAACATGGCCGTCGGGGAATCTGTTTATGGAGAGAAGAGGGTTTCTGTGCAGGTGATGATCTTGCATGATTTGATTTCTCTTTTTGCATTTTATTTGTGTGTGAGGATCTTGTTTGTATATATGTATATCATCTGATGTTAATGTGCGCTTAGTCAAGTAAAAATCATGGTTTTTAAAAGTTGAAATTTAAATTATGGTTTTGTTATTATAAAAAAGAAAATGTCTTTTGATTTTTTTTATACTTGCTATCTTTTCCTGTCTGTTGTTGGATAGAAATTTAAATTTGTTGAATCAGTTTGTATCAGTAAATGGTTACGAGCTTACCATTGCTACCCAAGCACAACACGTACTGGATTGGACTAACTTTTGTACTTGGTGATTGATGATATGACGTGGAACAAATCCGAACCTCCTCTTGGTAGGATGGTAGAGGTACCCCGTCCTATGTTAGGGGACTTGTGTTTAAATCTTGCCATCTGCTGATAGGTGAAAATTTCACCAGGAAAGATACTAACCAATAAAAAAAGTGGAACAAAAGAATATGTTTTGTAAAGATGATATGTAAGTTATCATTTTGTGCTTATTATATATGTGCTCTTGCAGTTTTCTTTTTATAGGTTAAGATATTCATGCTTGATGTGCATTTTTAAATGAGTTGTTATCATTTGATGACGGATGCATAAATTAAATGTATTTATTATTCAAATTCTTTCAGAATGAAGAAGGTACAAAGGTTGAGTACAGGGTTTGGAATCCATTTCGATCAAAGCTGGCCGCAGCAATAGTAAATGGTGTTGACAATTGTTGGATTGTAAGCTCACTGTCACTTCTTCTGTTCTTTTTATGTTATTCATGTTATTTTGTTCTCAGATCAGACTTATACGAGTTCAATGATGGTTGCCATGCTAGTTATGTTGTCACTTTTTTCCCCTTAGTTTTCTGTTGTCAACATTTTTTTACTGTATCGAATGTCTGATAAGAATATAATTTTGATTTCTTCAGTCATTTTATATATTATTCATCTTTTTGTCATGATAGAAACCCGGTGCAAAGGTTCTCTATCTCGGTGCTGCATCAGGGACCACTGTTTCTCATGTTTCGGACATTGTTGGACCTGTAAGTTGATTGGATCTGTAATGGCCACTACTTGTTCTTGCACCATAAAATGTTATCATGAAACAATTTTAATATGAATTTATCCATCCTCTCAATTTTTTTGGCAGACGGGAATGGTCTATGCGGTGGAATTTTCACATAGAAGTGGTAGGGACTTGGTCAATATGGCAAAAAAGCGAACAAATGTCATACCCATCATTGAGGATGCTAGGCATCCTGCTAAGTACCGAATGTTGGTCGGCATGGTTGATGTTGTTTTCTCTGATGTTGCTCAGCCAGACCAGGTATGTGCTCTCCTATATTGGTTTGTTCGACTATTTTATGTTGGTTTCTTTTTTTATCTATCAATTGTTCTGTTTTTTTATACAATTGAACAATTCATTTAGGTTTCCCTTACTTATAACTGATGATGTGTCAATATTTAATATGGACAGGGTTTCCGCATTTATTTGTGATATCCTGTGGCTTGGCCTTCCTTCATCTTACATGGAAGGAATTGATTTATGTTTTTCAGGGAAAAGAGGTTTATTTTTTCGAAGGCAAAAATTATGTTTATCTGCCATGACATGCATGAAGTGAATTATATAGAGATCAACATTCAATGACAACTGAAGTCTTCTAGCTTCTTTTTCTTAGGAAGCCAAATTTCTGATTGTGTGTGTGTCTGACTTCTATGGGACATATGACATGACATGACACGACACGACATGCATCTGACAGTAGTGAGTGGCAGTTGTCGTGCATATCCAAAATTCGAAAATATTTTTTGAATTTCGAACACAATAATGAATACATTGTGCACTTAGCTAGTGGATATGCAACATGGCTCTATAAAATGTTTCTTTTTGTTTATGCAGTATGTTGTAAGGTTTTATGTTTATGATCTGCATGGATCGAGGACTTAAATGATACTTAAATCAAAGAGTTAACTGTTGATAAAAATACTGTATTTATATAGCATATCATCTATGGATTAGTCATTTTTCATATATATATTATACTATGATATTTATTACTTATTTATTTAGCTTCGTGTCTGGAGTGTTCATGTCCTAGATTTTTCAATACCACCCTGTTGTGCCCGGTTTGTGTCCATAAGCATAGATTTCTTATTGTTTCAATTTGGATAATTCATCTGATGGAACTATTAATCAACAATGAATAATATTCTCTCTGGAAAAATCCGTGTGTGAAATCCTGTTTAAGATTTTCTTGGTAATTGCAAATGTGCCTATAGAGATGCACTTGCATGATATAAAAAAATCTGCATGTGCATAATTTTATATTCCATTTCCAATTGATCACAGTCATGCATTTCTTACACTGCATATGTTTTTAACTTGCAGAATAAATTGTTATTTATGGTTTGCATATCACCTTTGCCTGATAATGGCCTATATTCATGCATCTGTACACCAGACAGATCATATTCTATATATTGTTAAAACATTTGTTTTGGTTCCTAAAAAATGATTATGATTTGAACAAGCTGCATCAAATTTTTTTCCCTTTAACCAACTATTTCTTTTACCTTTTTGAGCTTGATTTCTTTGGACTGTAAGCATATGAGGAGTTAACTCGGATTCCCCTTCAGGACATCAAAATGGATGATGCATATTTCGAGTTTCTGATGCAAATATTCAGTCTTCTAAATGAATTTTGCCTTGTCATTTTATTTGAGTTTTCTCTCTCTTTCACACTATCTTTTCTATTCAACTACCAAACCTCGATGATGGATCTACTCAGGATATATGGAACCAATTTGGATGCACCTAAGCATTCTGAATATCTTGAGTAGTGACTTGAGAGATCCTACAACAGTTCATTGTCTTTCAATTCTTGTCTTATTTCTTGGATCATGATTACTTTGATAGTATTGACAACAATCATGTAATGATACATACTCGGAAGCATGTGATGACATATACTCGGATTCCCCTTCAAGACAGCATAATGTATGATGCAAGTTCGAGTTTCTGATGCAAGTATATTTATAATGATATTCTTGTAGCAACTCCTCCTGCATTTGTTCGCAAGGTTTTCATATATAGTATTGTTGCTCAATAAGCTCGCCTTTCAGCATTCAGTGGCTTAAATAATTTGTTACCAAGTTTTTTTTTTGTTTTTCAAGGCATTCATTCCACATAGCAGTTGGTAATTTCTACCACTAAAAAGGACCAATAATGCCATGGTAGTATCTCATTCCTCTTTATAGGCATGTGTGCTGTATCTTATGGCTATAATGAGTAACATACAAATATGTAGTCTATAGTATAGGTGAGAAGCACTGGGTTGATATTGAGAAAATGATGGTTTTTGGTTTCGTCGATTAGATGTTGATTTAAGCATGGAGGTGCATCGTGTTTGATGAAACTTAACATCTAGAACTTGGACATGCATTGTAGCTCGTTGTATGAGAGGACAAGACTACACTTTTTTTTTGTCAGTTGCTCTTTATTTATTCCGGCAACCCAAAAAAATAATGTCTGAAAAAATGTGAAAAGAAAGTTAGATCTAGGAGCATTATAATTGCATAAGCAATTAATGCAATATTAACTGCTTCGCATGCTTTCTGCTTGGGAGATGCATTGATTGATTGAAGAGAGTATGCAAACTGTGCATATCTTTGCCTCAGAGGAATAATTGTTTTAAGAAAGGGAAGGCAAACTCTTCAGTGTTCTTGTGGGGAATATACATTCTTATTTGTTCGGGTATATTATCATGGCATGTGCCATGAACCATGTTTGCCTTGTTCTATTTTCTGATTCTGATTTTCCATGAATAGGTATTCTGATTCTGCTACAGTTACTCTACTATTGTGTGCCAGGCATAAGCCTACCCCAAAATATTGGGAAGTCACCCCTGTTGAAATGAGAGTATCTTGCACTGCTTAATTACTCTCCTCTTCTTTCTCGTGCAGGCTAGAATCTTAGCCCTAAATGCCTCGTATTTCTTGAAAAATGAGGGCCATTTCGTGATATCCATCAAGGTACGTAGAGTGTCGATTTATGGATTTAGTTATTTGTCGTACTTGCACATGCACACCTCAATCAAGGCCAAACTATTATTTTTCCTTCAGGCCAACTGCATAGATTCCACGGTACCTGCTGAGACGGTGTTTGCCCAAGAAGTGAAGAAACTGCAGGCGGACCAATTCAAGCCCGCAGAGCAGGTGACTCTTGAACCTTTTGAACGAGACCACGCCTGTGTCATTGGTGGTTATAGGATGCCCAAGAAATCGAAAGCGTAGGTTTCATGGATCTTTTGATTTTGTTCTTTAGCAGAATTCGATATCTATTGAGTTGAGCTTAGCTCTTCGAATTTCTGTACACCCAGTAATCTGTTTTTTCTCTTCTTTTCTCGGATGTTTATGTATTGAAACTTAGAATTACCTGATGCAGTTATTATGGCTAAATTTATTTTCAGCACAAACATAGAGATAGTAGAAACTGTATCTTGTTTCAGAATGCGAACACCGGATTGAATTCGCCCAGTATTTGATTATGGAATTGCTATACAAGATCTGATCAGATGGGGCTACTTCATAGTGCCTGAATTTTACGTTCTTTTAGTAAATCTTTTTCACAGGGCATGTTGTATAACAACCTTATGATTCATGAAAATCATTATTTTGGTTATTGGTCTGCTTTTGTGAATTATATATGTAGCTCTGCTAACTTTTTCAAATATTTATATATTTTTTCATTTATTAATGAAACAAAAAAATAAAATAAAAAGATTTACTGGAACTGAAGTCAGGCATAATGTAAAGCTTGTGTGCGGTGAATGCACATATCAACGTGAATTTATACCCCCCCCCCCCCCCTTCGGGTGAAGCATAAACATAGAATAAGTGAGAATAAAGGAAAATTCTGTTTGTTTTGGGAGAAATAAATCATGAAAAATGTCTTATTTAGGGTTTATCTGTCACATTTATCGTATCATACGTATGTCACACAATCAATTTATGCCACACAAGCAATTTATGCATGATACATAATTGTCAGTTACATCATTTATCTATCGCTTATCATCATTTTATTCAAGCTCAACCTAACAAAAAAAATGTCAATTTTACTATTCATAATGTGTTTGTTTGGGTAGAGATAAAAACTGTTATGGGGTTTATAACTATTTGAGAAATAGATAATTTTATCAATGGAACATGTGATTTTAATGTTTGGTTGTTTTTTTTGTTATTTTTATTAGAAATGTAATAATAAAGATTGAGATGTTTGATTGATGAATAATAAAATGTGAATAAAGTGTAAAAAATTGATTTAATATGTGGTTCTATTGATGTATAAAAAGTGATGACATGTGATTTGACATGTGAACCCTCTTATACTAGTGGAGGAATAAAAAAATTCTATAGGGGATCAGAAATACAAATATCATTTTATTATCACTTGATTCTGCATAGATGTAACCACTTATTCTCTCTACCCAAACACTTTGTTTTTTATTTATTCTCTTTTATTCCCACTTATTCTTCTCCTTTTCCTCTAACCAAACACTACAAATAAGAATGACAAAAAACATAACTAAACAAAATTTTATTTATTGTTTGTGGATTGTTATCAATGGTGGTATAACCATAAGAGGCAATAACTTTATGGGCCCGTTTGGGGTGAGACATAAGATCATTTGCCCTTGATAGTTATACTGGGATAGATAACAATCTATGCTGAATAAGTAAATTTTTGTTTGGTTGTCTTTTTTGTTATTCTCATTGAAAAACGTAAAATTGATATTTTTGTTGTTTGGTTCACCTTGAATAAAATATGGATAAGTGGTAGATAAGAGATGGATAAGAGTTTATGACTTTTTAAATGACAATTATACCCCTGCATAAATTATTTGTGTTTGGGAATAAGTATAAGAGATATGAGTGTGATATGATAGATGTGACAGTTTTTGAAATGTGTGCAGAGAGTGTTAGGTGAGATAAATATTTTAAAATGACAGAGAAGGGTATTTTTATCCATTGGCATAGATAAGCCCTGATAAACAATTCCACCATTTTCATAGAATAGTTATCAGGCCTTATCCTAGCTTATCCTGACATAACTATCAAGGTTTATTCTTGTCAAACAAACAGCTGTTTGGGGCTTATTCTACTGTATTCTCCCCTATTCACCCTTTATTCTTCACCCCAAACGGGGGGTATGTGACTATGTGACGATGACATAAAAAATGGACAAGTTTTTTTTAATAAATAAACTATTTGAGCATAAAATAAAAATTAGAGAGGGAAAAATTTACATACTCTCAAAAAGCGACATGTGACAAAAGATTAAACGAGATAGCTCGATTTGATGAGAGTAAAGCTGATGAATGATGATTAGACACGCCTAAAAGAAAAAAAGATATGACCAGCCTGGTCTCCACTCGAGGTGACTCAGATCTAGTTGAGATAGCTCTGCACCTCGAGGGAGAATGTCACGATTACACCTCGAGCAAACGTAACGATAAAGACCTCTGAAAATGGTCAAACACTCACTCAGCTAGTAGCTGTCACGTTGATTAAAACCAATTATTCGTTTAATTTGGATAATTAAGGGTGCATTTAATTGCAATAAAGCAGGGCAGTTTACATAAAACTCGCTCGCTGCGCCCATAAAAGGAAAAAAACTGTTACAACGGGCACTTGACCAATGAACCCTACAAAAAGAGAAAACGTACATGACAAATGAACGTATGAGTTTTTATCTGCTAACTAGCCACATTAAAAATAAGATTATCGTTTTGAGTTCCCTAATTGATCTAAGCATTGATGTCCAGTTGGCTGACACCACGCTGGTGTCTACTTTACTTCTTTGTAAGTGTAAGAATCGTATTCAATTGAGCTTAGATCCGGCAAGGAAACTATATCGGCTTACATTAGAAGTTTCTTATTATTTTGGATTTTAAGTTATTCCACTAATGGGGTTTTAGACAATCGACTTGGTCGTCTATATTTAAGGCTGACCCTGGTGGCAGCGGGGATGGAGAGGGTGTCGAATGCCGGAGTCAGAAGGAGGATGGGGAGTGAAAGAAAGAAAAAGAAAAGAAAAGATAACAATTATATTGGGGGACAACAGCGGCAGTGAGCAAATGGAGAAGGTTTGTGGAGGAGGTTTCAGAAAGACAGCCAACCACCCTCCTTTGCACTCTCTATAGCCCCCACTTTTTATTATTCACACAAAAAAATAAATTTTTTTAGAATAATATTATACACCGATTCGAGTTTATATAAATTAAAATTTTTAAAAATAATATATTTTATCCAAATAAGATAAATATTTTTATAGAAATTGAAAAAACATACTTAAGGCACTATTTGGTTCGTGTCATTTTTTTTTATGGAATTACTTTACGAGGAATCAGTTTATCATGAATTATTTTACCAGGAATCCTGATTTCATCAGACTGTTTGGTTCGCTAGTGGATTTCTCTAAAGAATCAAGTGTTTGGTTCATACATGAAAAATGATAAGGAATTTGATTTAAATGTCTAAAATACCCTTACTATATAGATACTTGTAAAATTTATTTCTTTATCAATATCACAATAATAATTAAAAAAAAATTATAAATATTTTTATAAATATTTAATGTGTAAATAAATAAAATAACCAATTATGTAATTAAACATATAATAATAGTAATTTTTTAAAATCAATTTAATTTTATGAACTCCTCTAAAAACTAAATAATCAATTTTATTAGTTAGGATTAGAAGGTATTGTTTTAGGCCTAAACCTACATCATATATTATTTCAGTTATAATAATATTTAAACCCATCTACAAAAATAAAAATCACATTTAAAAATATAAATTAATATGTGGACCCGCTGTCAAATCAATTGTCATCACCTCTTATATATCACATGTCAAATCAACTATCATCACCTCTTATATATCATATGTCAAAGTAACTATCATTACTTTTTTACTTTTTATAAATCTTTATCTATACTTTATTTACATTTTATATAAACAACAAAACATTTATTCTTACGCTTAGCATCGAGAATAATTCAAAAAACAACAAACACAAAATCAGTTTATCCTTATTTATTCTCACTTATGCTTGGATAAATGTATACCCTATCATAAATTATATTCCCGTTTCACATGGGGCTAAGTGAATTGTATAAAGGGGAGCTATACACCCACCCCATCAAACGATAAACCCAACCCACTTAAAAAATAAAAAAAGTGTTTTTATATACTTCTTAAATAATTACAACCCACCCCTACCAGTCCCACCCCTCATATTCATTAAACATACACACCCCACCCCGAAAAGAGACGGTCGAAGGAGCAAGCAGGGTAGACGGTGACGAAGGTTGTGGTGTTGGAGTATCGTCCGAGCGACTGCGCAATCTGTCCGAGGTTATTGATGTAGCCCAGACCGATAGTGACGGCATAGTAGAGTTAGAAATCGATCCGATGAACGAGCTTCAACACGCCGTGCTCCTCCCCGAGCATCGCCATCCGATCGTTCTCCTAGCAACACCGCCACCACCGCCTGTTCTCCGCCACCATCTAGCTCGAGCTCGTCAATGTCGACGAGGTTGAACCCGAACGTGTCGCCGTTGATGCGGAAGCTCGAGGTGATGGTGCGGCGGGCCCATTCCCTGGCGCAGATGACGCCAGGGACGCAGAGAGGGAGGATGAGGATGGCCCCACCGAAGAGGAGGGGGCGGTGGAGGATGCGTTGAGGAGGTAGAGGCCGGTGAGGAAGGTGAAGACATTGAGGAGGAGGAAGAGGACGGAGTCGTGGGCGGCGATCTCCGATGGGATCCGGTGAGAGGCTACCGCTGCTCCTGGCAGAGGATGGAAAGGAGGGCGGCAGCGGAGACGAGGAGGGGGAGGGCCACGTTGAGGAGGAGGTAGGTGGGGCCCGACGCGGAGGTGCTGAAGGCCCCGACGCGAAGGGTGTAGAGGGGTCCTGCCAAGGGAGAGAGGTGAAAGAAGAAAATTCTGAAGGGTGGGTTAGGGTTGTAGTGTGTGATATATATACAGGGGTGGGATTGCTTTTCATGAATTTGAGATGGGTGGATCATCTAATGGGGTGGGATCAGAAAAAATGGGTTGAAATAACCGCACCCTTGTATAAATACATCCATAAAGGAATATAAAAAAAATTTAAGACGCACGAATCCCCACGTTATATTCACAAGCAAAAGCAATTCATCCGTCGAATCAAAGAAGAACTGGACACTTCCGTTAATAACCGGAACTCGAAGGGCATTTCATAAGGGAGTCAATACATTTTTGGTACGGTTTAACCGCGGTTAACTTTACCCAACCACACAGAGACACATTGATAAAATAAACCCCCAAAATATACTCTCTCCCCTCAAAAAAAAGAAAAAGAAAAAAAGAGGTAGGGTTAGGGTTGGACTCAAAAGACAAAAATAAATATATAATCGATTTGGGATTCTCCAAAATCCGAGACGGTTTCCGGCAAGTTCGCGCGGTTTCTCGTCCCGATCCGAGAACCACACTCTCTCCCCCTCCGATTTGCCCCAAATTAGGGTTTCCCTAAAGATTACTCAACCGCTTCAGCCGATCGCGACAGTGGAGGACTCCGATTGGCGGTTTTGATCCCGGTTTTCCGTTGAAACTTGGATCCAGGCAACCTTCCTTTTTTCCCCCTCTAATCTGGGCTCGGGCGCATGCAATCGGGAGGTGGCGCCGCCGGTCAAGGCCGGAGCAATCCGGCCGGGGCTCCGCCGCCTCCGTTGTCCTCGTCGGCGGCGGCGGCTTCTCCATCGTCGTCTTCCTCGGCCGCGTCCGCGCATCACTTAGGGTTTGATTCCATTCATCAATTGCGGCATTACCAGCTGCAGCAACAGCAGCAGCAGCAGCTCGCTTTTAGACAGGTGATTACGGTTTTTTTCGCGCGTGCGAGAGATCTCTTTTGACCGTTTTTTACAGTTGGGGAGAGAATCACAGATGTCAGTCAGTGTGTCCTATTTATTTTTTCTAAACGAGTCAGAGTCGGTCGCTTTAAATGTCGGAGTATCGGAGGAAATATGAGACTCCTCGATTTCCGTTTCTTTGCTTTCTATCTCTCTGAAAAAAAAACATGTGAATGGGTTTTGAAAGTAGGGTTTTGTGTGTTGTGTTTTGAAATTTTTTTTATTTGGTTGGGCTGACTTTTAAATTGAATTTGAGGTTTTTTTTTTTTTGTGGTGGTTGGATCTCATGAGTCTTATATTTTGTCGTGCTTGAAGTTTTCCTATATCACATATTACTCTCAGTATATCTTTTGGATGTACTGCTCCTTTATTTGTGATTTTTCACATGACATGGTTTGTGTACCCATCACAACCTTTTTGGGTGTTTATTTGTTTAGATTATTGACTGTTACATGGAAATAAAGGAAGATTGATTTTTTTTATTGGGTCTTTTTTTTATATGGAGCAGTCTCTCCAGCAGCACCAGCAGTCTCTCCAACAGCACCAGCAGAGAAAGTCTGAAGGTGAGGAAGCTGCCTTGTCTTATCAGGGAGGTGGTCACCATGGAGTTGTGTCGGGGAACAGCATCCCATCTTCTTCTGGCGCCACGCCTTCCATCCAGCAGCAGCCGAGGAAGTTCATGGATCTGTCTCAACAGCAGGGCGCTGGTCAGGCTCGTGAGGAAAGCCATAATAAAGGGCATGCACCTGACCAACATGCACAGAACCCAATGCAACAAGCTTACCTCCAGTACGCTTTCCAGGCAGCCCAGCAGCAGAAGTCCTATGGTGTAATGCAATTCAATCAGCAGGGAAAAATGGGAATGGCTGGTCCCTCTTCGAAGGAGCATGAGATGCACATGAACAATCCGAAGATGCAGGATCTTATGTCCATCCAAGCAGCGAACCAGGGTCAGGCATCCATGTTCAAGAAGTCGGTTGAGCATTTCCCACACAGTGAAAAACAGTCCGACCAAGGGCTAGCAAGCAATGATCAGAAGAGTGAGCTGAGGCCTACTCAGACGGCTGTTGGGCAACCTACTTCAACGAACATGGCAAGAGCTAGACTACCATCCCCACACACTCATTCAAACATGCAGGCAATTGCAAACAACCAGATGGCTGTGGCACAATTGCAGGCTTTTCAGGCATGGGCCAAGGATAACAATATTGATCTGTCACTTCCTGCTGGTGCTAATATGATACCTCAGCTTTATGCGCTGTGGCAGTCAAAGATGGGCGCACTGCAGAGAGCAAACGAGCCCAACGTGTCTGCTTCACATCTGTCGTGTTTGACCCCAGCGAGGCAACAAGTCATGTCTTCACCAGCAGGGAGTGAAAATTCTGCTCATGGGAACTCCGTGGGTGATCTCTCTGTCCAGGCTAGTTCTGTGAAAGGCAGACAACAGGCACTTCCTCCCGAGCAAGTTTCAAGTGCTATGGGCAACCCCGGAATTGTCAATTCCAATAGTAACATTTTGTTGCAGCACCAGCAGATTGACACTCAAAATCGCGAGAACCAGAATGAGAGAGCTGCCAGACACCAAATTCCGTCTGGAAATGGAGGTCCAATTATGCATCCTTCTCAGTTGTCTACAGGCATGGCACAGAGAGCACAGCCATCACATAGCAAAAATGCAGTTAGTGGCTCCGAAACTCCACAAATGCAGTACCACAGGCAGATGCAACAGTCTAATGCACCTGCATCTCAATCTCCTGTGTCACCCAGTGAGACTTCAGGTGCTCAATTTCCTTCTCATAGTGCCCCCCCAGCCCAAGCAGCACAACATTGTGGATTCACCAAGCAGCAACTCCATGTTCTCAAAGCACAGATATTGGCTTTCAGGCGTCTGAAGGTGCGAAATTTAAAAATTTCCCTTTGATGAGTACTTGTGTGGGAGGAATTCATAATTATACTACCAATCTTTGCCCCTTCCCTCCCATAGTAATGCTTTTGATGTTTACTTTCTCTAGTTTTTCTAATTTTTCACTGTGCAGCGTGGAGAAGCTCTTCCCAGGGAGGTCCTCCAATCCATTGCTCCTCCACCTCTTGATCTGCAGCAACAACGGATTTCCCCTCTTCCTGGAGCAGTCAACCAGGATCGCAGTGCTGGAAAGAGTGTCGAAGTGCCACCCAGGAATGTAGAAACCAATGATAAGACCCCACAGATCACATCTTTTAGCAAAGGACAGAGCCTGTCGGAGGAGGAATCTTTTGCAGGGGACGAAAAGGCAGGTACAGTTGGTCAGTTTCAAGGAGTTGCTCCTGGTCCAGTTAGAGAAACTATTCAGGTTGAATCCGTTGCAAAGCCAGAACAAGCAAATGCAGCTCCCATTAAATCTGAGCCAGAAGTTGAACGGGTGAGTCAGAAGATCCCTGTCAAAGATGTCTTCCCCGCCGATAAGGGGAAAGCTCTTCCTCATCAAGTTTCAGCAGCAGAGCAAATGAAGAAACCCACAACGATGGGCACCACGCCTCCACCAAGGGATGTTGGTGCTTCAAGAAAGTACTGTGGGCCACTTTTTGATTTTCCTTGTTTTGCAAGGAAAAATGACCCTGTTGGTGCAATGACATTGTCAAATAGCACGAGTAATTTGATGTTATCCTATGATGTCAAGGATTTGCTACTTGATGAAGGCATGGATGTGCTTAACAAGAAAAGAATGGATAACTTGAAGAAGGTTGAAGACCTGCTTGCTGTAAATCTAGAAAGGAAGAGGATCAGACCTGATCTTGTTTTACGGTTACAAATTGAAGAGAAGAAGCTTCGTCTTACAGATTTTCAAGCTCGTATGAGGGATGAAATTGATCAACAGCAGCAAGAAATAATGGGAATGCCTGATAGGTTGTACCGCAAATTTGTTCGGGTATGTGAACGCCAGCGTGCAGAGCTCACTAGGCAGGTGCAGCTCTCTCAGAGGGTCATCAGGGAAAAGCAGATAAAATCCATTTTCCTATGGCGCAAGAGGCTTCTTGAGTCTCATTGGGCTATTCGTGATGCACGGACTACACGTAACAGAGGAATTGCTAAATATCATGAAAGGATGCTCCGAGAATTCTCAAAAAGAAATGATGATGATCGAAACAAAAGGATGGAAGCTTTGAAGAACAATGATGTAGATCGATATAGGGAAATGTTGCTGGAGCAGCAGACTAACATCCCTGGAGATGCATCTCAGCGTTATGCAGTTCTCTCATCTTTCTTGTCTCAGACAGAAGAGTATCTTCATAAGCTTGGGGGTAAGATAACAGCAGCAAAAAATCACCAAGAGATCGAAGAGGCTGCAAATGCTGCTGCAACTAATGCACGACTTCAGGTACGTATTTTTTTTATTTTTTGAACTGTCCATGTTGATGGGAATGTCTCATTTTTGTATTCTAATTGCCCATTTTATCATCCTTTATATTTGCAGGGTCTCTCTGAAGAAGAGGTAAAGATAGCTGCATCTTGTGCTGGAGAGGAAATATTGATAAGAAAGAGATTTTCTGAAATGAATGCTCGAAGGGACAATTCATCTGTTAACAAGTAAGATTCTTATCTATCTTTTGATTAATGTTTTTTCACCAATATATTTATCCTCTGTTACTAATATACGCTGATCGAAGTATAAATAGTTGTCTTATTTGATTAATCCTTTTGCCAGTGTAATTCTCTATAAAACTTTGCATTTGCTTGCACTACTATTCATATTTGTAATTGATTTGGATGAGATCCAGCAATTTCTAGTAGGACTACCGAATTTGAATGGTTAGAGGAACTCAAGAAAAGGTGATATACAACATAAAAAATATTTTGTCCAGTTAATTCTTCATTCCATTAGCTCGAATTGCTGGATCACGAACAGTGATATTCTTTCTGGGGCAAAGGAAGGCAATTTAAGTAAAATGCACACAGATGGGTGTTTTAAAGAATTTAAGGGCATGGAGTAAACATGATTTTTTGGGTAGCACAGAATGAGGGGGATGTATATTTCATGTGGAATTGGGAGCTTGGGTGTTGTTTCTTGTTTGTAGTTTTCTATCTTGGTTTTGATTTTTTTGGGGTTCTCCCCTCATCTGATTTTTTTTTATCAACACCTTAATAAAATTTGGTAGACCTCACCCATTCTTTTAAAAATTCTCCGGTTTATCTCTAACTGTCTTATTGCTTCAGGTATTATAACCTAGCACATGCTGTACATGAACGGATTTTAAGGCAGCCCTCAATGCTACGTGCTGGGACTTTACGAGACTATCAGCTTGTAGGTTGCAATTTCTTAGTCGTCCCTTATTTTTATGGTACATTTCACATATTTTAGTTATCTTAAACTAAAATCTTGTTCTTTTATATTTTTTCCCCCTAATTTCCAGGTTGGGTTGCAGTGGATGCTTTCATTGTACAATAACAAGTTAAATGGAATTTTGGCAGATGAGATGGGACTTGGCAAGACCGTCCAGGTTCTTGGTTCTCTGTCATTGTTGTATTTGATGTTCTTTCTTTTCTTGAAAAGAGCCAACCTGTGGCTTTGCTATTGTCTGTTGTCATGTATGTTTGTGAGAAAAGAGAGAATTCAAGTATTATTTGGAGAAACTAACTGTTTCAAATGTGTGATTGTCTGTTTGTCCAATCAGGTCATGGCATTGATCGCATATTTGATGGAATTCAAAGGGAACTATGGCCCACATCTTATAATTGTTCCGAATGCTGTGTTGGTCAATTGGAAGGTCGAGTACCTTTTTTTCATGATTTTTATTTTTGATTTGTGATTGTGGATTATTTTTGTCTGACATTTTTATTTTTCAGAGCGAGTTGCATAATTGGCTGCCATCTGCTTCCTGCATTTTCTATGTTGGTGCAAAGGATCAAAGATCAAAATTGTTTTCTCATGTAAGTTGCCTACTTCTCTCCCTTAATATGTTGCATATTCTATTGGTGGTGTTGACCGTGTCAACATTAAATCTTTTGGCTGTCAACATAAAGGTCACACATGTCATATCCAGAGCACGCAAATCATAGATAGTTTTAGTTTTGATTATTTTATTCTTTCTCCGATCTCCAGTTTAGATGTACCCAACCATTTTCGTAAAATGGATATCAGGGTGAACCCCTCCTGTATACTGATTTCTTGCTAAACCATGTTTTGTTTTGCTTGTCGTTTACAGGAGGTTTGTGCCATGAAATTTAATGTACTGGTCACCACTTATGAGTTTGTCATGTATGATCGTTCAAAGCTATCAAAAATTGAATGGAAATACATCATAATCGATGAAGCTCAGCGCATGAAAGACAGGGAGTCAGTGTTGGCACGTGACCTTGATAAATACAAATGCCAGCGGCGGCTTCTCCTCACTGGGACTCCTTTGCAGGTTATTCCTCTGTTCGTTACATTGAATTTTTTTATTTTTCTTCTCTTTTTATCCATTAATTTACATGTGTATAAGAAATTAAGAACAAGTTTTTTATATGACCAAACTTCATGATATATTGATATTGAGACTCGCTTTTTGTTTATGTTTATTAGTAGTCGCCACTTCTGTGCTCAAATCTTGACTGTAAAGTTTTATTATAAAAAATTGTTATGATTAATCCAGAAGAAAAACATATGGAGTTCTGAGTTCTATGGTGGATTTTTTTTCTTCCAATTCCTGGCATTCTGATTTCCCCGGATCTGTCTGGAATATTTGTCATCTGTACAGATAAGACAAATATGTATAGATGTATTACAATAACTGCATTGTAATGTGAAAGTATGAGGAAGTGATTCCTTTATTCATGGGTATGCAATTATGTTGTTAAATTAGCAGTTATTTATTTCTTCCCAAATATTTTGCAAGTGAAATATAAAGGAAAGCTAATGAAGTGATATGATTTTGCATTTATGAGAAACACGAGCAGATGGAGTTCCAAAATCAAGTGGCATGAGTTGCTTTGAACTCCAGCAATCGGCATCGGTAGTCATCCCAATTTATTTTTGGGAAAAATCCAAATAGCCCTATGTAAACTGCTTGAAGTTCATATAGTCCCCAGACCTTTTCGAAAGTCCATATAACCCCCTGAAAATACCTATGTAAATCCATATAACCCTCTTGAGTTAAACTTCCGTTGACAGATGAGGAATATTTTGTGAATATTCCGATTGATTAACCCTGGCTGAATACACAATATACTAAAAATCCCCTATACTATGTTAAAAATGTAAAAAAACTTATGTAAGTGATGATTTTACCCCTCTAAATAGATTATAAAACTTATCCAGAGAGGTAAAATCGTCATTTACAAAGGATTTTTGCATTTTTAACACATTGTAAGAAGTTTTTTGGTATATCGTGTTTTCAACCAGGGTTAACCAAACTTTTACTCGGGCGGCTATTTGGGTTTACATTGGTTTTTTCAGAGGGTTTTATGGACTTTAGGAAAAATCAGGGGGTTATATGGATTTTGGGCAGTTTACAGGGGGTTGTATGGATTTTTCCCTTCATTTTTTGGTTGGTGTATTCTTGGGGCACCCTTTTCAATGGAAAAATGAAATCCCTTGGATAGCTCATGGTTTTAATCTACTAGGGTTATATTAGATGGATTTAATTTACTTGTATTTGCACAGTTAGTGATAATATTACAGGATGTCCTTTCTGAGTATGCCACTATTTTGCCAATGATAACTTACCTGGTATGATAGGAATCATAAATGATATCTGGATAAAAATCAGAAATCAATGTACTGAATTATTCCTTCTGTGTAAAGTACATGTGCTATTGTGGTTTTTTTCATATTTGTTTTCTTTTGGTTAACAATTGTTGTGGTTTAGTTTATCTGGTATTTAAACCTGTGACCTAAGTCATCTCCATGATGGAGTACTGTTAAGTTAACTATAAAGAAGGACAATACATCAGTTTTCTGCTCGTGTGATATTCCTGGTGGCTTCATTGTATCTGTGCCCATATGCGAAAATTGTGTTTTCTCAATCTGGTTTTCATTAATATGGGTCCTGCATATTTTTGTTTATTATGTCAAACATGAAATAGTTTGTGCTCTTCCATGCAGAATGATTTGAAGGAGCTATGGTCCCTTTTAAATTTACTCCTTCCCGAAGTTTTTGATAATCGCAAGGCCTTTCATGATTGGTTCTCAAAGCCATTTCAAAGGGATGCTCCTTCACATAATGCAGAGGAAGATGACTGGCTTGAGACTGAAAAGAAGGTAATTATAATTCACCGGCTTCACCAAATTCTGGAGCCATTTATGCTCAGACGTCGTGTTGAAGATGTGGAAGGTTCACTTCCTCCAAAGGTACATGTCTCTCTGATATTTTGATGCTTTAATGTTTGTGTGTCTGGCAAAGATATCTAATTGATCATTTGGCAGGTATCCGTTGTGCTGAGGTGTAGGATGTCAGCTATTCAGGGAGCTATATATGATTGGATCAAGTCTACTGGTACTATCAGGGTTAATCCTGATGATGAGAAACGCAAGGTTGATAAGAATCCTGTCTACCAGGTTCGGATGTATAAGAATCTCAATAATAAATGTATGGAGTTGCGCAAGACTTGTAATCATCCCTTGCTAAACTATCCATACTTCGATGATTTATCTAAAGTATTTATTGTAAGGTCCTGTGGGAAACTCTGGATGTTAGACAGAATTCTCATAAAACTTCAGAGAACAGGGCATCGTGTGCTTCTCTTCAGTACAATGACCAAGCTTCTAGATATATTAGAGGAGTACCTGCAATGGAGACATCTTATTTATAGGCGCATTGATGGGACAACCAGTCTAGAGGATCGGGAATCTGCAATTGTGGATTTCAATAGCCCTGGTTCCAATTGTTTTATATTTTTGCTTAGTATACGGGCAGCTGGAAGAGGTTTAAATCTTCAAACTGCTGACACAGTTGTGATATACGATCCAGACCCAAATCCACAGAATGAAGAACAAGCTGTGGCTAGGGCTCATCGAATTGGACAGACGAGAGAAGTCAAAGTCATCTACATGGAAGCGGTTGTTGATAAAATTTCAAGCTACCAGAAAGAAGATGAGCTGCGTAGTGGGGGAACAGCCGATTCAGAGGATGATCTTGCTGGCAAGGATCGATATATAGGTTCCATAGAGAGTCTTATTCGGAACAATATTCAGCAATATAAGATTGACATGGCCAATGAGGTTATTAATGCTGGGCGTTTTGATCAGAGAACTACTCATGAAGAAAGACGTATGACTTTAGAGACGTTACTTCATGATGAGGAGAGGTACCAAGAAACTGTGCATGATGTACCATCCTTACAGGAGGTGAACCGCATGATTGCTCGCAGTGAAGAAGAAATTGAGTTGTTTGATCAAATGGATGAAGAATTCGACTGGACCGGGGAAATGATGAAGCACCATCACGTTCCCAAGTGGCTTCGGGCTGGGTCCAGAGAAGTAAATGTGGCTATTGCTAGTTTATCTAAGAAGCCATCTAAAATTGGTTTGGTCGAAAATGCTGACATGGAATCCAATGAAGTGCCTTCAGGAGTATCTGAGAGGAGGAGGGGACGACCTAGAGCTTCTTCAGGTCGTCAAAATTTCTCCATCTACAGAGAACTGGATGACGAAATCGAAGAAGATGAAGTAAGCTCAGAAGATAGAAATGAGTATTCTATGCATGAAGAAGATGGAGAGACAGGTGAATATGAAGATGAAGAATTTAGTGGCGCAGTAGGTGTGCCTCCAAGTAATAGGGAATCAGAAGACGAGGGACTAGTCTGTGATGGTGGGGCATATGAATCTCCGCAACCATTGGAAGGCGCTAGAATCAGTAACAAATTTGAAGAAGCTGGTTCCTCGGGGTCATCTTCTGGGAGTAGAAAAGTGGTGCAGCTGGCAACTCCCTCTATATCTCCCCAGAAATTTGGCTCTCTTTCGGCTTTAGATGCCCGGTCAGGCTCTCTTTCAAAATCAATGGTTCGTACTTTCCTTTATCTCACTATGTTGTTTCTATGCTCCTCCTATTCAGTGCTAATTACTTTTCTCCAAAATTATAGCCGGAGGAACTGGAGGAAGGCGAGATTGCTTTTTCAGGCGATTCTCACATGGATCTTCAACAATCTGGCAGTTGGACTCATGATAGAGATGATGGTGAGGATGAACAAGTTTTGCAGCCAACAATAAAGCGAAAGCGCAGCATGCGCATGCGTCCCAGACACCATGCAGAAAAGCTCGAAGAAAAATCCAGCCGCGTCAAGTTTTTTCCTCTGCATGGGAATCCGTCACCTTTGGATCATGAATATGATCTGCAATCAAGGACTGATCCAGAACTTGAGCCCTTTAGCGAGCCTGTTGCGGACAGAACTGATCACAGTGACCCCGTCTTGAAACAAAGGCGTAATTTGCCTTTACGAAAGGGCACAAACACCGGAAAATCTCTTGTTATCCCAAAGCCCAGCAGGTTGAATTCCTTCTTGGCATCTGAGGAGAATCGTGTGGAATTTTCTAGAGAAAGTTGGAATTGTAAAACCATGAACTCTGGAGGACCCATCTTTTCAGGATCGAGCATGTCTGATGTTGTTCGAAGAAAGGTAATCTTTGGAATGCTGTCATGTTTTCATGATGTTTGATGTTTTGAAATGCTGCTATGATGCTATCTAAGATTAGTATCAAGGAATGTCTGGTTGATAATGGATTGTATGTTAGTTCAATATAGATTTTTTCATTTGATTGGCTATTAGCGAAGAAAAATCTTTCACATCCAGACTGTTTTTGGGCTCAGTAATATGCCAAATTATATTTTGAATAGATACATACATGGGGCTAGATACATACATTTAAAGCTTATGTTAGCTGTACTATGTACAGGTGATAATGTGTAACTATATTTCATCTGCTGCTATTAACATTAAAAAAATAGTGTGTTGTTCAATCATGCCATTGTCTGCATTGATTTTATTCAAACTGACATGTTTATTGTTTTTTCTCAGTGCAAGAATGTCATAAGCAAGCTTCAAAGAAGAATAGATAAGGATGGCCAGCAGATTGTACCCCTGTTATCTGATATGTTGAAAAGGAATGGAAAGTCCAGCTTTCTTGTTAGCCTACAGAGGATTGATCAGCGCATAGACAGTTCAGAGTATAAGAGTGAGATGGACTTCGTAGCAGATGTCCAGTCAACATTTAAAAATGCTGTTCAATTTTATGGCAACTCGAATGAGGTATGCTACGTTTCTTGTCCTTTGGTAAAGCCTTTGGTGAGAAGGATGTCAGTGTCTGTTCTTGGTTTGGGTAATTACAATTTTGATGGTAAAGAAAAGCGAAGTGTTTTTTTTAAGAGGACAGCTAACATTGTTTTCTAGCTCATGGTTTCACTGGGTATATCTTGCAACCTGCAAACAGTATAAATTATGGAAATTGTTACATATTCCCTAATCTAAACACTAATTAATACTGCATCAAAACTAAAATCCAAACTGTTCTAAACTTTTGAATGATAAAAAACTACTAAATGCAAAAACTCAAAGCGCTTCTACAGAGTTTAATCGGTGAAATTTAACTCATTGATATTATGATGATTGAGAATGCTACTTGTTTATTTCTATGTGGACGAATTGGACGATAACAATAATATCTGACTCTGACTCTGTCGATCTTAAAATGAATGCCCAATTACAAAAGCATAACAAGCAAAATAAGAGCCCGATACAACATCAATGGTCTAGGGTGTAGTAGAAGAGAAATCTTTCATCACCCTAATCCCCCAAAACTTACCCCCTACTCCTCAATTACAATACGGTTCTCCACTAGACACACCTAACTGTGTTGATTAGTTGTGAAAAATGCTTTAGATGGGATATATAAGCTAGCAAGTAGCTGCCCATTTCTGTATCAATCTTTTCAATGTTCTGATGAAAATTGAATAATCGATCACTCTTTTATCATTTAAAGAAATGGAGGAATTGGTCATTTAAACAGCACATCCTACTGGAATCTGAACTGGATTTACATAGAAAGATAATTTCACTGATGTGGTTCTCATTTGTTCAACGACCATCCCTAAATGCTGCTGTTAATGTTCTCCCGGCAGTATGAAGATTTCGCACAGAAAGTTAATTCCACTGACGTGTTTTTCGTCTGTTCAACGACAAAATGATGCTGTTAATATTCTCAGCAGTATGAAGATTTCTGAAACTTCTGGAATTTTCCGTCTCATTTTTCGGATGACTATATATTGCTATGCTAGTTCCCAATGAACACACTGAACTATTTTTTTTTTGTCAACATTTTTATAATATACCATCTTTTTGTGTGTGATGATCCTGACTTCTCATTGGTGTCATGTGATAAACAAATATGTTATTAATCTGTTTTTTATGGTGGCACTAATAAACAGTACCCTACGCCCTCATGCAATATTGGTTAATGTAGGTGAGAACCGAAGCGAGAAAGCTTCAAGACATCTTCTTTGAGATCATGAGGATTGCTTTTCCAGACATGGATATTAGGGAAGCAAAGAATGCTCTGACATTCCTCGGACCAGCTCCAACGTCCGGTCCATCTCAGAAACAACCCCATGTTGGCCAGACCAAGAGGCATAATAAGCTGATGAACAATGCAGAACCAGACCCGGTCCCCTCTAGGCTGATGCCCACTGATGAGAGCAATAGAACAACCCAAGTCAATGTTCCGAAATCCCAGAAAGAATCCAGGCTCCCGGGGGGACTCGTCCAAGGCCAGTCGTCGGACGGTCCACACCTGTCGACTCACCCTGGGGAGCTTGTCATATGCAAGAAGAAGAGGAATGACAGGGACAAGACCATGGTGAAGCCGAGAATAGGCCCTATGTCCCCACCGATCCCCGTGTCTCCCACAGGCTCAAGCCGGAATGTTAGGGCTCAGACATCGGTGCCTCCAGTGGGGAGGGTCCACCCGCCATCACAGCAGGTCAGTAGTGTTGGTGGTGGACCTGGAGGGATTATAGAGGCTCAGTGGGCCAAGCCCGTGAAGAGAATGAGGACTGATACTGGTAAGAGAAGGCCAAGCCATTTGTGAGTTCCATAGTGTACATAACATGCAAATGTTAATTGGGAGAAATTCTTTTTGTTGTACCTCAAATTGAAATTCTAGAATCTGGGGGGAGGGAGGAGGCCTCATGCATGTAAACGTGAGGGTAGATTTTTATGTGTCCTCTTTTCTTCATTGTATCACATTTACTATTTGTACTCGTCGTTTCATTCTATCTATACTTCTTCCTCAACTTGAATATATCAAGCATGATCAAGTTAAATTAAGGTTGCAATTTATGTGAGCCCTTTTAATCTCGAACAACCCTTCCTTGAAATTCGGTTCTTTGTACCCTTGTTTGATATCTTTTTTGTTTTTCAATAGGCAAGTCAACCAGATGTTAAACTAATTATTTGTGTGGGAAATGCCTTGTTTGAAAGACTTGTAACAACTGTGCTTACCCTTTCAACTCATCTTTCCCTGGAAATTGGAGTCTACTTGTCTGATGCAGTCACTCCAGTACTCCACTCCTTGGAGTCATTACCATTCCTGACAAGTGGATTGGATAATTAATAATTTAATATTAATATTGGGGTTTAGAACTTTTGAGATTTATTAGTGGAATGTATTTTTGTGTGAGTTTTATACAAGCACTAATTTATGTCAAAGAGAGACGAGAGTTGAAATATGGACTTTTCAAGTTTTTCACTTTCAGATGTCAAGGTATGATATTGCATAGGTTCTTTTTTTTATTTGTTTTAAATATGGTTAATTATATAAAGTAATTCTAATTAAACTGTATATACTATAAACACGTAATTTTATAATAAATATTGAGGGTCAGTTTAGATCCGTTTTTAAACTGATTTTGCTTTGAAAAAGCCGACACCTCTCAAACACGGATTCATAACACATTTTCATGATTGAGTTTGTAAAGCGGGTCTGTCTCTTTCTCAGGATAAAATACTAAAAATAAGTATGTTTTGAGTATTCGGATCTTGAGTTTGGATATTTTCGGAGCTAACACCTTCGATAGTCAGTATTCATACGGATTGACTCTATTAGTCCCACATCAACTGAAAAATGATAGTAGGTGGTTGCTAGGTTATAAAGGGAGGACATGGTGTGGATTTAAGGTTCATACCTTTCTCGGCCTTTTGGCTAAGACCCATTGGGTTACATAATTAATTTTTGAGTGCTATTACATTCAATTTTTTTCTCAAATCAAAACACAGTTCTATATATCACATTAGAAATCCAGTGAAACATATACCTCGTTAGATGTTATATATATCACATTTTAAATATTTTCTTACACTTATTAAACATTGGTTCATGCAACTCGAAAGGAAATGATATACACTTTTTCATTAAAACATATACCTCATTAGATGATGTTTACTATTTAAAAAAAAATGAAAACATATGAGGTTTGAGTTTTGGTCGGTAAATGTGATTGAGTCTAACATTTTCCTTCATTTTTACTAGGGAGTGGGCCCATCATCGGTGGCTTGCTACTGGCGGCCCACTCGAGCGTGGCCTTTGTGTTACACTATTGCATGGGCTTGGCGCATTCCTTTTAATACTTGAATCAATCATTTTAGAGTGACTACTTGATGTATATGTGCGTTGCACATGAACAATTTTGTTGAAATATAATGAACAAATATTAGTTGAAATTATATGTTTGTTTTGTGAATTATTATCATTAGTTGTTAAAATTTTGTCTACCTCAATCATGTATATATAATTTTTCAATACAGTATTGATAAAATTTCTGATAATGCGCTAAGTTTTAGATTGTTGTTGGAGATGTGAGTAGTTTGAGGTATCAATCTGCCATATCCAACAAATCTCACAACAAATACACAAACATTGCTTCTAACAACCTACATTCTGCACTAAGAGAATTAAAATAAGAAAAAAAGAAATTCTAATAATGAAACAAAGAACAGTAAAAAGTCAAACCCAAAATCTATGAAACATAAACAATATAGAAAAACAATACATCTGACTTTTGTCTAACACATGTGGGAACAATACCAACAAGTTCATTACTTATAAAACTTTCAACCATAGCTTGTTTTACTGTTTCTTTCTCCATGCCTTTTACTGATTCACTGTGTTGTGTATTTATATTCTCTAAAGTAAAATATTGAGTAGCTTGCACAAAAAAGAGAGAATAAATTAAACTTTAAAACATACACAGCACACGCTACCTATAAAAGTATCAATCCTTGAAAAACATTCGGTTGAATGTTTTATTCCTTTCTCATCCCAAATGAAAATATTATATCTGATCATTTAATAACAATATTAACACATGATAATTTTTACAAATCACATTATTGATACAGATGTAGTTGGAATGTATACAAAAATATGTAGCTAAAAACAAAGAAAAGTTTTGAATAAACATCCGTAGCTTACACAAGTAGAACTATGAAGTGAATTGTTATCCTTCTTGAGTCTTCGGATATTTCATTCTCCTATAGCAATATTACACCAAATTTGAAATCTTTATTGTTGCTCCTGAAATCTTGAAGTACTTCAAAAATTTTGAATTCAGAAAATTATTTCAATTAGATATATCATGGTTCCTATGAACGAAAAAAATTTAAACACAAGCATATAGAAAAAAAAAGTAGAGAGAGATTCTTATTCACTATTGGTTGGTTATGGAATACATTACAAACCCCTCAATTTATAGGGTCCATGGAGGAAACTCAAAGGTTAGATGTTACAAGTAATATGAGGTGGGGGTACATAATGGGGTGTTAAAGAGATGAGGGGGTTAAGGAAGTGAAGAGAGGGGGTTATAGAGAAAGTGGTGGGAGTAGAAGTGATGATGATTATCCACAATATTCACAATAATATAGATAATATAGATATACAGTTTGATATTCGAAGACATCTTCCAATATTCGAAGATCCAAATATAGTCATATAGTATATATTAAATTTATTAAATTTAAATTTATTAAATTGTGAATATAATGAAGTTGCATATATTAAATTTAGACATATAGTCATGTAATTGATTGTAAAGAATGTTAAAGGGTAAATAAATACGAATAAATGTATAGAATTAAAATAAATGTATAAATTAAATACATTAAACACATTATATAGGATATTTGATTTCAATGAGTTTGAAGGGTAAATATATCTAATCAAATATCATATGAGGGTAGGAATGGGTTTTTATGAATTGGTAAGGGTAAATATGTCCAATGAATGTTTTTCATGGATTGGTACTTTTATAGGTAGTATAGATATAGATGTAACATTTAGCTTTTTCTTGGTATGTACTGTATATTTTGTTAAGAATTCAGTGAAACATTTATCTAGTTAATGTTGTATATATTTTATTAATATTTTTCTACATCTATTAAAAATGGATTCATTAAATTTGAAATAGAGAGATAAACTTTTTATCAAAACATCTCATTCTTTGGATGATGTTTATTATTTAAAAATAAAATAAAAATATGTTTTGTGAGTTTTGGTTGGGAAAAAAAGAGAGAGTAACATTTTCCATGTTTTTATTTAATTAATAAAAAAATAATGTATAACCCAGGAAAGATTAATAAAAAAACTCAGAGAGCATGAAAATTAAATAGGATTTTTTAAAAAGAAAGCTGGTCCTTGTTTCTAAAAACAAAAAATGGGATTATGTTTTTCTTAATAAAAAAGAAAATCTCTTGCATGAATGTGTTTCAAATTGCACAGAAAATGGTGGAAAAGACGTTTTCGACAACTTCAAATGGTCCATCACGCATTCTTAAAACATCCTTTATAAACATGTACTTTCCTAATGGGTATATATCCTGTATTAAAAATCCATATAACCCCCCACAAACATACAAAAATCCAGATGAGCCCCCATAAACATAACATTATCCTAAGTCTTAAGAAACCCAGCAATAATCCAAATAAGCCCCTCTAAAGTATGAAAAACACATAGAACCCCTCGATCCCTCTTTCCCAACAAAGGTCGTCTTCTTCCTCGGTTCCTTGAATAGCTCTCTCAAACAGTTCGTTGAGGCGGAGGGCGGCTATCTTGGGGAGGAGGTCCTCGGTGGCGAAGGCAAGGACGGGCTTAGAATCGGAGGCGAGGTCTCCAGTGGTGAGGGGGTTGGTGGTGATGATGACGGCGTCGAGGGAGAGGAAGGAGAGGAGCGGGGGACGTCGGCGCGGTGGATCCGGAGGCAGTCACGGATTCCCCTTCAGCGAATTCGGGCGGGGGTTCCGGCGGTGGATTCGGTCGGATCGTCTTCTTCTTCGGCTTCGTCGCGGATGATGTCGAGGAGGGTGTGGCCGGGGATCTTGGCGGCGGAGGAGGGGATGGAGATCGGAGACGTTGGTGGAAGAAGAAATGAAGCAGATTTGGCGGCGGAGAGGATTTTTTGGGGGAATGGGGTGGGTTTAGTATGTGAAGGGGTGAGAATTGAGATTGGTTTGACAAAAAAAAAAAAAAATAACATGAAAAAATTAATATAACCCCCCCCCCCCCCCAACATTGAAAAATTAGGGTGCGTTTGGTTGCGCGATTGCGCTATAAAGCTGCGTTTGCAATCCCCCCAGTTTTGTAATCGCAGTTTTAAACCCCGATTGCCAAATAGTGCCCAAAAGCCGATTTCAAAAAGCTGAGAAAGTGACTCCAACTGCAATCGCATTCCTGCAAATTAGTTTTGTCGCGCAACCAAACGCACCCTTAGTCTTATAAAATTCTTAAATCGTTGTAAGCCCTTAAAAGCTGTATATGGTTAATGATTTTTAACCCGTCATTGTTTGAGGGAATATTCATTATTCATTCCATTTACTTTATGGAAGTCCTCCCATTAACATTCAAATAGGTTCTTGCAAAGTATAGTATATCTGATTTTGTCCTTTTAAATACTAAATTGCCCGTACCCCCAATAACATTGGCATTAAGCCCTAATCCAAAAAAGGCAAATCGGATGACATTATACTCATGCCAAAATGCCATTTCAAATGGAATTCTATAATCACTTAATCCAAATCATTTGAAAAACAAATGTTTACAAAAACAAAATCAAGTGGAAACATTCATTAAAACCCTAGAGATTCCTTACTCGATTGGTTTGTTGGACTTCGATTGTCTACGGTGAATCAGAGGCTTGGAACAGTTTCAGGAGACACTCTAATGACTTCAGGTGAGGCGTCGAAAGGTTTCATGGCGGCTCATTAGGTCTCGCAGGCTTTGAGAAGTTTGCATTTTCGCAGATCCCATGGGAATTGTTTTTTAGGGTGAGAGGGTTGTGAGAGATTGCAAGGGAGTTATCTGGATTTTGGTTATGTCTATCTGAATTTAAGAAAAATGCAAGGAGTTAACTGGATTTTCCGTTTGTTTATGAGGGATTGATTACATGGATCTTAACCTTGCGGTCACCTTATTTGCTGCCCCCGCCTGATGCTGAACAAAGTATTTAATTTCATCTTTTTTACAAATATGTCTACAATAAGTACAACCATGTTTTCAACCTCAATTTTAGATTACACATGTTTTGAATTTTTTTAAAATAATATATTTCATCTAATGAGATATATGCTTTTATAAAAAATAAAATATATACTCCAATGAATTGCATGAATGCATTCATAAAAATGTTCTATTGACACATAAAGGACTGAAATTGGAGCTGAAAAAAAAGGGTGTAACAACACTCCATGTCTAATAGGATTATACACAATATGTGTATGTGGTTACATGAAGTGCACATCTTTAAGAAACCTTAATAATAAAAATATCAAAAAAATGTGATCATCCTTTCAAAAAAAAATTGAATATACTTCAAAAAATTCTGAATACTTCTATCTCATATGTTAAATTTAGAAATGAATTTTCCGTGAGACAGGGATAAATACGCAAATGCAGTCTTCTCAACTTAACCGTAAAGTCAACCATAAACGGTCCTTCTGATATCAAAAAAATAAAAAAAATGATGTGGCTACTAAACAATGTATCACCATTTTTCAGCTTCACATCAAACCAGACCTGAACTGATCCATCATCCATGACATGCATGTCTCAAAGCACTTCTCTATTTCCATAACCTTGATTTAAATGGAATTGCCTCAGCCATGGCTATGGCTTGATCTGAGCATGGTCCCCTTGCTGGACACATCATTACAGTTTAACTGAATGAAATAAGTTAATTTCTATTTACAAAGGCAAGGGGAAAAAAAGCACCCACAAAGAAGTAGGCCTATATTTTGTGATGAATAAGCCTTCATACGCAGTTAGGTTCCAGATTATGAAGAACGGTTTTGAGATATAATGTACATGTTGACAAAGAATGAAATTCAAGCATGTTAAGGATCTGGATCACCAACCACAGCATCGTCACCAGAATCATATTCATCTTCGCTGAGTTCTTCATCACTGGATTTGTCTTCTGGGGGTGCCCCGATGTCTTCGGCCTTTGCATATTTTTCACAGTATTCTGGCATATACTTTGACAGTTAGATTCCAGTGAAAATAGTAGAGGAAGCTGAACATAATATTAATGAACGCTCTCGTAAATCTCTTTGTAATACATTTAATATTAAGCATAAACAAAATAAAGGTCAATGCATAGATGGTAGAAAGGGGAAGCTATCATAATCAATCACTGGTGTGGGTAAGAGATATTTAAAAACATATTTTATAAATGGATCAAATTTTGATGAAACCTCACGCCTTCTATGGTTCAACCTTAGCACATGTAGAACATGGAAAAAGAAAAAGAAAAAGAAACCAAAATAAAACACTGATTTATGTGGTTTGACAATATGCCTACGTTACATAAATTCAAGTAATCTTTCTCATCATTTCCACCTTTCTCCTAAAGCAACCCTGTAGGATCACCACTTTAAAATAATCTCTTAACTCTTAACAAGGAAGAGAATATGATATATCACGTGCACAAGTCCACCTAAAGCAACCCTGTACGACCACCACTTTTAAATAATCTCTTACAAGTGATCCTCTGACACTGAGATGAATAGCCTTTATTTTAAGCATCTGTAATCTTGACATGAATCAATTTGCTTGAAAGAATGGCATAACCAGACACATCAAACAAGGAATTGATTACTAAAAGATACAAAGTTCAAATGAGATCCCTTTTGCCAACAAAGATCATTTTGTCTCTAGAGCTGTCAAATATATATATCATGTGCACAATGCCACCTAATAAACTCCAGCTTTTCCAGTCCAGGAGCAATTTGAAAATCGACTGATTGGGGAATACATACTAAGAATCCAATGAGAAAAATACTGAAAGCCTCTCATTTTCCATTAAGAGAAACCAAGTTGGCAGTAAAAATGGAGTCGATTAGATCCCACATTCTAGGAGATTTGCTGAGACAACTCTAGAACCCCTCTTCATCTAAATCATTCACATTTTTTAAAATAAAATTTAGTCTATACAATCCATCTGCACAAATAAAAAAAGGGATCACATCAAGACCACAATTGCATAGATTGTTTCCTGATGGTAAGTTGATTTTATTATTCCTACAACACCATATTTTCTGTCAAAGCCATCTACATAATTTTTTTATAATTTTTGAATGAGGATTGGGACTCCTCATAATATTAAATCAAATAGAATCCCTCGAACAACGGAATAAAATATTGGGTGACATAACAGGTAAGCTTGAAGGTCAATCCCATCCTTGTCAGGGAGATGCCAACAGTCTTTCCTTTCAACGAACACAAGACTACACAAGGAATTTTGATCTTTCCAATCTTGCCAACTGCCTCCATCCCAAGTGCTCCTAGGTGGTGCCATACAACCTCCCCTTCCAACCCACTTCTCCACACCCTCTCTTCTCATGTTCCCGATACCATGGACCTCAACCTAATTACCTTTTCTTGCATGTGTTTTTCATGTTGAATAATGCCAAGTCAACCTGACTTAATATGATGTACTCCATTTTATGCCTCATCATAGTTACTCTTAGGAATTTTCATGAATGAATATCTTTGTTTTTCCTAGTTTCATCACACACCTATTTTTGCTTCCTCCATTCTTCAACAAAAAAGACTTATTCATATGTTGCTTACAAACCTGGACTTCTATAGTTTCCCTTTCCCTTATGCTCTCTCCAATTCATCTGGATATGGTAAAATAAGAAACAGGTTCACGAAACCCTCCATCTCACTATACTAATGGACTAGGGTTGCTTGGAAGCATATCATCAAGTTGTTTGTAAAACACCAACAGTAAATAAAGCCTCTCCTCCACCATTACAACTAAAATCGTACTTCAAATATTTTGCCTAAATTGTGTTCACTCTCATGACATTCAAAAAAATATTCTTCCATTCCTCCATTTCAACATTTTCTAAAAATAAGGAGGAAAAAACAAAAACAATTGGCACTTGCAAACCATTCATTAGATAATAATACTAAGTGTGTTATTAGTACACTCAGTTTCCTTACACTACATAAAAAGGTCATAAGAATTCATTCGGTCTAATCTCCATTACATGTTTTGAATATGTAGCTTAAAACATTGCAAATGAATGTCATAACTTGTGTAACTTGTTTCTTAGATATCCTAATAAACAACTACCAGTGTTTCTGGCTCTGTCTCCATACATACATGTAGATAATCCTCACATCCTGATACTTCAAATCTTATACAATCACATTTAATTTTCTACCACCTCCACCACACAAATGCCCCAATGTGAATATGCCTGAGCTTTGATATTTTAAATAAGGCATCTGATGATCAGAAATCAATCCTTACAACAAACTAAAAACACTGCCTTTTAACTATTGTTCATCATTGTAACTCATAAACCACTACAAAAATGGAGTTCAAAGGTGTAGTAACTGATTTCACATGAAATATGAAAATTTCAATAAAAGGACAGAAATACAAACAGAAAGAACGAGACTCAAACGAATAAAGTGTCTAGCCTTTTCTTTTCCACAATGAACAAAAAACAATATGCAAATATGTGGCAAAAGCAATATGTACATCATGAAAAAAGTTGACTATTTTGATAATAGTTTTTGACAATGAATCTCTTTCATGACCATATACTTGATTCATTTAAATGAATTGATAGAGTGAACCATCTTTTATATTTGAAACAAGATAAAATAAATACTATTGCAAATCATCAATCATTGGCCAGACTCCAAATTTGAGATATATAAGAAAAACAACAAACTCTTAAATATTGCTTGAAGCCAAAGCAAGAAAAAACAATGTCAGGACTGGTAGATCTTAGGAACCATTCTCACCTTTCACTCTTTGTTCATAAGCAGTTCGATCACGCATCATCAGCGCTGCAGCCTCTCCATTCAATGGATCTGATGGGTTAGGATACAAAAGAAGCTGTGGAAGGAAAACTTCAAAAACATTCACCAGATCTGCAGAAAAAAAAGCACCACACTCATAATAACATCCACTTGTTATTCACCACAGTGTAAGATAGCATGTCCATACTAATTTTGATCTGGTCTCTTCCGAAATTAGGTCCACACAGTCAAGATAATTAGTAAAATTTAAAGCTTTATCCAAAATCTGATTTTGGAATTAATGCACAAAAAGGGCTCCATTCAGACAAGAAGATTTTGCAAAAAATTGTTCACCACAATCAGTTCCCAACTGTATGTCAATACACATTTTAAAACTTATTATATGAACTAAAAAATGAAACAAGCAAAACTAATATAAATATACAGTAAATTTTGTACCGAACATAGGACTCCAGGTCTGGTTGATCACATCCAAACAAACTGAGCCAGACCTAAAATTTAAAAACAATAAGATGATCAGATACTTCTAAAATTTCTACAGAATCTATATCTGAACGTACCAACTACAACATCACACTTGCATAGGAAAAAATCAGTAAAACAGGCAAAATAAAAACTCACATTTCATCTACATTTGGATGGTAGATCTTATTAACAAAGCCAATAGATGGAGACTTGTAGGGATACGCATCTGGTAACTCAACCCTGATCCTCCACACTCCACCATTGTAGATACCTGCCAATTATATATTTTAAAAAATAGAATTCTTGTATGTAAAATCGCAATTAAAACAGAAACCACTGATACATCAAAAGATCAAAATCAGTAAAACTGAATCCATTGTTACATCAAAAGAAATTGCTATAACAGCAACCAAAATCTAATTTACTTTATGGCACCACAATACCAAAAGAGCAACTTTGAGAGTTTTGGGGACCAAAACAACACAATCCAGTTTTTATTATAAAAATGAACATTCACAATTTTTAATGACTAAATTCAACGATACCCAACAAGTAAAGATACCATTTTGAACATCTTTTGATCCCAGAGAAGACTAATCAGAGACCCATATGAAAAGAAAACACATACCCAGAAAGACGCATCAAATATAAATACAGGATCAACAAAAGAAGAAAAATCACTGCTTTCTGAGATCATAATACAGAGTAGACATAATAATTGAGGGCGTACTTTCACTGGGTCCATTGAAATCCACATAGAACTCCTGCATCCCGTCGTTGATCATCTCTACCTTGTAATCACTCATCATGCTAAAAAAACGCACAAATCAAACAACAACCCATCACAAAACATGCCATCAAGAGACATTTTTTAATATAAAAAAAAATTGTTTTTGTGTTGGGTGTTCACAGTTTCATCAAATCCATCTCTCTGCGTTTACTTGGAGAAGACATGTTCCCTCTTTTGGGTGTGTTGGGTGTTCTTCGATTGGAGTATCTGAGATTGGATGAGAAAGATGAGGAGAAGTTGATGACAGAATGAGAAGGCTTTTCAGAGAAGAGAGAGAGAGAGAGCTGTCTCAGACAGAGACAAGGCACTTTATAATTAGGGGCCTATCTTGTTTTGGTTTTAACAAATAGACCCTCCTCCCTCCTCTGGTATTCGGCCTAACCCGAACCCACAGTTATTGAAGAAGATGTATTCATTTTGTTAAATAAATTTCTATTATTTACTTATTAAAAAAATGTCCAATTTTTTATTTCTATTTTTATTTAATTTATTAATGATATATATTCTATATATTCAAAATTTAAGATTTCAAATCAGATTTAAATAAATATTTAAGATTCTTAAATCAGATTAAAATTAATCATATCATTATGGTTTAATAATTCAAAATTAAAGATTTCATTGAATTTATCTTTTTTCAATTATATAAAATTTGTTACATTGATTTATTATATTATAAAAAATATTACATGATATATAAACTTATTACCTTATGTATTAAATTGAATGAGCTTTTTTGGATAGTTCAATATTTTGAATAAATATTTCATCTACCTTATGTTATTCATATCAATATTACATTCATGAATAATACAATATAAAGGTATATATTTTCATGTATACAACATATAATATTGTACCATGCTTTTGAACGTGTATATAACTAGTATATTTTTAATAAAAGAATATATTGAAATTATAAAAATAAGACAGAATGACTGATGGAAATAATATGCCTAGTCTTACATACAATCATATCCGCAAAAATCAATGTTTTTTTAATAATTTATATGTATACTCATTAATTGAAATACTATTATAAAAAGGTAAAATTTACAATAGAATCTATTAGCCTATTTTTTATACAAATTTTTATACAAATATAAAAAAATTAATTTTATATAAAATATATAATGAAGTATATATTGTATCATTGTAGTGTGTGTATAAGTGATTGAATTATCATTTAAACAGAACTGCAAAAATACACTACCGCATCAGCACTCAAGTCTAATATTAACATTTTATCTAACACAATCATATTCCAAACGGGGCCAGTCTACACATGGGTTTGACAGTTTTGTTTGTCCATATAGTTTATTTGTTATATTTGAATTTTGGTCAATAGTTTCATTATTTTTAACCTTTTTTTTCTAAGAAAATGTAACTTGAAAATGCAATTACAATTAAAGTTAATAAATTATAATTCATCTTAATTTTTACATTGAAAGAGTAATGTGTTTTTGTATATAAATAAAACCAGAGGGAAATCCCAAATCAAGAGTGCAACTTGGACAAATTGAACTCCGACCCAATCCAAAATTTGAACGGGTTTAGATTGAAGTTTTAATGTTCGGGTTCAATTCGAGCCCGAACCACCCGAGCAACCTGAACTTAATTTAGGTTATATTTTGATTTTAATTTCGAGTAACTGAATAAATTCGAACCCGCAATTTCTATATCTAAGTAAAATGTTATAGATCAAATTATAATTTTTAATGTATATGATAAAAATTTGAATTGTATTTTCATCCAGAATCTTTCACTCCTATAGTTTACATATTGTTATTATCTAAATATAAATGTTCTTCATTTTTTTTTGTTACGCAAAGAATTGATTTTTACAAAATTTTAATTATTTAAAATAATTTATTTTTCTAATCAAATTCTAACCCAACAAAATTTAGATTGAGTTCAGATTGAGTTCCAACATGACTCAATCAGTCTGAATTGCACCCCTAATCTGAACGGATCCAACCCACATGCATCGTGGATTTGGGTCTGGGTGAGTCGGACTGCTCAAATAATGCATCTCACTGTCATCATTATCATTCTATCACTTTTTAATGTACAAAAACACCTTTCAACACCATATTCATCATCACCGCTCTTTCCTGCATTTGTTTTGTTTCGTTGTAAAATGCTTAAAATATGTGATTTGTAATCCAATAATGTTGGATCCATCAGTATTCCTAATAAAATTTTAGATCATGTTTTTTGTTTGTATTTATTTTTATTTAATATATCATAAAATTTTATGAAAGATGAATAATCCATTGTATATGAGGGATGTTGAAACAAAAAAACATTTAAACAAAAGCAGACACAAGAAAAAAGAAAAACAAAGTATCCAACTTCAGAGAATACAATGGAATAAAATGAAGTAGGCCAAATCTTCTCCTATCAACAGACGGCAAGACTCGAACTCAAGTTCCCTCATTAAATAGTGGGTACCTCTCTCATCATCAAAAGTAGGTTCGGTTGTCTCATCGCTATTCAATGTTATTAATGATGTGCTTAATATTTATTTGGGTCCGGATCGGGTATGATTTAATTAGATTAGGTAGACTTGTCCATCATCAATTAATCTAAACATTGCTAACCTAACTTGTCCGGATGAACTTCTCACTTATTTCGCCAAGGTTTAGTTGTGATAGTCCAATTTCTTGTCAATGGAAGGCTAAGTTAGTCAAATATTTGGTGACTACTAGAATTTTTTCTCTATTTTTTGTGGGGATAGTTTTTTTTTTAATGAAATGCAGATATTTGTAACTTGATTTTATTTCTGAAAGATCGAATTATAAACTCTAAACATGAGGGAAAAAGATAAATATAAGAAAAAAAAATCAAGTAAAACATAATTGCCCCAATCAATCCCCTGGAAGACAAGGCGCGTCTAAATCGGCGGCACCCTGGAGTTGGGGTCGATTCCCTCTTGGCTCCATGGTGCCCATGCCGGAAGTATATGTCATGGGCTGATGCGATGCAAGTACCCCACCCTCACACATGTGAGTGAAACATCTCCCACATATTCTTTTAGTATGCTCATACACCTATAAAAATTACCTCATTGCTTGTTCGCCATGTCGTCCATGCACCCATTGGTAGGATGGATTGAGAGATCATCGCCGTTAAGACATCACCCTCTAATCTTTCCAAAACTTTTCCCACCTCCCATAAGCCTTTCATGGACGTAAATGATGTATCCATTCCTGTGTGTGTGCCTATCTCTATCCAGAATTGCATCGCCATTGAATATTCACAAAAGAGATGTTGAACGGTCTCCGATGCCGTGTCTCATAATACACACATCGTTGACTCATTGTGAGCCCGGCTGGCCCGAAACACCATTGCGAGGAGTCAATCTTTGTTCATCAACCACAAGAAGACTTTAATTTTTGGCGGGATCTTTACCCATCAAATCTATTAAAACTTCACGCATGGTGACTGTATAACTCCAGAAACCAAATGCCACCACATGTTGTCTTCTTTCTCTGTGAAGTCTCCTCCTCTGTTCGGCCTCCACAAAATTTTGTCTTGCCCCAATGTTAGATCTCCCCGCGTACCCACTACTTCCAGGAGGACGACGAACCACCTCGTCTCCCCTTCAGTCAATCTGGCTCGCAGCAGGATGATGTGCCAAGCACCCGAGTTGCTTGCCCCCGCAACGAAGTCGCTCACTATTTCTTCCTTGTTGGTCGTCAATCTGAAAATATCAGAACCAAGTCGCTAAATCTCTCCTCCCCGCACCACCAATCAAACCAGAAGTGAACATTTTCTCCTCCGCCGATGGACCACCCGATAGCTCTCTCCATCATGAGACGGTCCGCGAAGATTCCCTTGCGAATCTGTAACGTAAGGGCATAATATTGCAAGTTGACCAACGAGAGTCCTCAATCCCCTCTCCCTCGTATCTATCACGAAACACCTGCATCCAAAGCGAGGAGCCACCAGAGAGCCATTTCCACATTAACTTGGTTAGTAGAGCCACGTTCATGCACCAAAAGATCAAGCACTCCTAGCCCATCCTCCTCCTTGAAAGGCCTACTGATGTACAGTCCACCGAGTGAGGCCTCCTCGTATGGAGTGAAACTATATTTTATTTGGAGTTCTGAAACATAATACTTGTCAGGAATATTCTTTTCGTATGGCGTGAAACTCCAAAAAGTCGCTGCGTGAAGTGCACTTCAATCGAGAAAAAAAGGGGCTTCAACACTTCATGGTCCTTTTCCATTTGATCGGCTCGCGGTTAAGCCAGCCAATTATTCAAAAAAATACTCGTATATGAACTAAATTATCTGTATTCAAATTTTTTTTTAGGATATTGTCCATATCTGATCCGAACAATATCCGTATCTAAACTGTTATTTTATTTATATATATTAGAATTAATTTCAACTCTTAGATGAAAATCAAATGGCTCATGATCTAGGATAAAACACAAACCTATTTAACCATGTTCGATACTTGTTTAACTATATTAGGATTTGTGTTTTTATGTCTTTGGTGGATACCTATTTAACCATGTTATGACTTAAGATTTTATAAATTTTTCTGGTTCGGATATTTAGGATTATCCGAATCCATATCTGGATTTTCGGATCGGATACGATATGTGTTTTGAAATATTCGTCGGATATCGGATACAGATATTTTTTCGAATATTCAATTCAGATACAGATACGGATGTGAGCATATCCGATCTATATCCGTCTAATTGATAGGCCTAGTTGCGATTGGTCGCACGATAAAAAAATGATTTCCGGTAAAAGCTATATTTAAAATTAATTTAAAAAACTCAGGTTTTTAAAAAAACATTCATATAAAAATGTGTGTAATTTTTTTGTTCCAGTTTTTTTATTTAAAAACGGGTATGAAAAAATAATTTTTTACAAATTCAAAAATTGTTCAAACTCATTTTCAAACGGAAGGTCTCATGCATATCTGTAAAATATAGCTACAGGGCTCTTTCACCATAAATTCCCTTCAAGGCTTGACTGTGTAAACAAAGTTATTGATACACTCAATTCTTTTTGCAACATGTTTTGCAGTTACATAAACTGTGATAACATAATATATAGATTAAAAAATCATATTTAAAAAAAAATATTATATTATATCTCAGTATATACTCTATTTTATATATTTTATATAACAATACGTAATTCAATAAAAGAATTCTTGAATGGTTTATATTTTTCAACCCATAAATTGTATATTATAAAAAAGATAAAAATGTACATGTCATACGGCTAATAAATCACAAACCTTTTTTTAATGAAAATGAGAGTGCATGCATTTAGGTGCGGACTCTTTGATTACATGCAAGTATATGATTGATATATATACCATGCATTACAAAAATATTAAAAAAATTATATATACCCCAAAAAAAATAATGAACCCGACGTGAATCGAACACGCAACCTTCTGATCTGGAGTCAGACGCGCTACCATTGCGCCGCGGATCCACATTCAATGGTCTTTAAATCTTTTTAATTGATATAGATTTATATTTTACTTTATGGAATTGTTTATCTATATACCCTTTAAGATAATGTTACATCAACCTTATTTCCAGCCTCAATTTCAGTCTACATGTATTTTAAATTTTAAAAAAATAGTATGTCTCATCTAATAATATACATGCTTTTATAAAAAAAATGAAGCATATACTCAAATGAATTGCATAGATGCATTTATAGAAAATGTAAACAAATTCTTTCGAAGTATATGCCTTGTTAACTTGAACATATGCATCAATAGATTCTATCGACGCATATGGGGCTGGAAATGGATCTGGTGTCACAACGCCCTACTCTTTATAGTACCCCTTCAACTATTCAATGACTTATACCCAACAATTAACTGTACAGTTCGATTCGTAGGCTGTGTAGTTCAATTCATAGAGCTGTACAATTCAATACTTATGAGACTGATTGTATCCCGATCCTGATTGAATCCAGACTCCTATTCAATTCATAATTGGACTAAGCTTTCCTCCGCTCAATCAATCAATCACATCAATACGAGAACCCATTTGGATGTGAGATGAGTTTCAAACTCATATTTTGAAAAACTAACTTTCCTCGGCTTTCGAAACTTTGATTTTTTTTTTATAATAAAAAAGGAAACTTTATTTACACAACAAGATATCTATTTGAATCCATGTTTGACTTTTTTAGAATTCTCACCGTCCTAAGAATCCATTTGGATTCACAGTGAAGTGCATTTTTTTTAAGAACGGTGTGCTCATGATTTGATTTCTTAACATCTTTCAAGGAGGTGGAAAGTATTTACTGACTTAAACCAAAACTCGATTCATGGATTTAGTGTGGTGTTGAAAAATCTGAACTCCCCTATCACGGATCCAAACATAATTAAGCATTTTGTTTCATGCATTTATTCACAAAATATACAAAGTTTCAAAAGCTCTCAAAACAGTCTTCTCTAACATAGGATTTCAACCCACAGGTTTTTCGAAACACTGGCATATGCACCGCAATTATGTGCATATGATTCAAAAAGAGAAAGGCTATTCACACTCTTATAATTGCTTACATACCCTAATTGATTGAATGGTTCTAAGCTTTTTTATTCTCCACACTACTCACTATGTGCTCCAATAAATGCCTTTTTAGCTCTCCATAACTTACTCTAAAATTAAAATGTGTTTTTTACACCCCACCACTTTTTTGCTCCTTGTACTCCTGCCCCAATATTAGAATATGAGTTGTGTACACTCATATTTTAGTAATGGGATATATTTGAGTAAATCGAAACTCAACAGTAACAAAATCACATCCCAGACTCGTCGCAAATTCGAGATGAGAATGTAACTGAATGCTTTGGCACATGAATGTTGGAGGACTTCAATTGGATGACGACATTCTCGATGTTGTTTAGAGAATTATCCTCATGACAAATGGCTCAATATATGCCAGTATGATTGTCAGTAGAACAACATTTATTGCCTCTAAAAAGTAATCAGATGAAAAAACTTGATACAAGGCAAAGGGATGATGAACTCATGCATCATCTATGATAATATGTATTGGTTTATCTAGTTTATACTTCACTTTTCATAAAATATATGTTTTATTAGATAATTATATACTTTAAAAAGATCAAAACGGTTGAAGAGTGCAATTGGGGATACACATGAAGCTGGATGTATTATTTTTCTAATAAAAAATAATTGCGTGGTAATGTGAATATGATAGCATTCTTCATCTAAAATTGTCTGATCTGTTGAAACTCGACTCGACTTTATACCAACTTTCAAATGGGTGTCTTTAATTACACTCTCAAATCGTTTTGCACATCCCTCAATTAAACTATTCAAGAACCCAAAATGCATTAAATCAAAACAATTTTGGCATTTCCACCCCAATATACAGCCCCCCCCCCCCATACACAACTCACCCCAATTTGCACACCCCAGTCCACTGCTTACTCCCCTGATGTCATCCCATGACATACATGTCCCGCCTTGGCAACAAATCCTCGCACCCCTCCACCATTGCTCCATGACATGCATGTCCCGTTCGACGAGTCTTGCACTCCTCCATCCCCTTATACGTCCCGTGACATACATGTCACGCCCCAACGAGATCATGCACCCTTCTAAAATACTAACCCTTCCACTCTCTTCACCACTTCCTCCCCAACTGCCCCTAAATCGACATATCCTGCCCTAGTGGTGGTCCCTGAGTCTCTTCACACTCATCCCCAACGACGGAATATGTCATCTCCGAAACCCTGACTCTCTCACCGATTCCTCTGTGGTCATCCCCCACCTCAATGATGGGTTCCCGTACCCCCTAAATTAAAACACATTTTTAAAATGCTAGGTATGCAAAAATAAAATTTAAAATATGATGGATGTAAAAAATAAATCAAAATAAAATGTAACCACAGGAGTGCAAATAAAGACACTTCTTTAAACACAGCATATCATTCCTTCATCAGCATCCTATTCACTATTGAGTCCAGATTCTCTGTTGTTTTTCTATATTTGGATCTTGCTTAAATTTTAAAGTGGGGGTGCCACACCAACAAGGTTAAGGGCCCGTTTGGGACCGCATTCTCAATCATTGCGTTGGGTAAAGCAGCCGGCGATACCAAATCATTCTTTCCGGGCGTCACAAATGCGAGTGCTTTTGGCTGCGTCTTTTCGTTTGCAACGCAAACGCGAGTTTTTCGTTTGAAACTGTGGTGACGTTACATGCGTTCTTTGTTGCAGAATCTGTCCCATTGGATCCAGACGGGACCTAAATCAGACATCTATGATCGTGTGAAAATATATCATCTAAGATCAAAATAAACAGAGAATCTAATCCCTTTTGTACAAGTTTTCTCTCCCCTATTTGTTTGCACGCCCAATGACTTATCTGACCCACCTAAGTCATCAGTCATCCATTTGTTTGTAGAACAAAAAAAACTTGGATAATGTGACGTACAACCCATTTAAAGCCCCAATTCCAATTCATGTACCTTATCTAATGAGTTATATGCTTTTATAAATAGTAAAACATATATGTTCCAATGAATTACATAAATACATTTATAGAAAATATGATATGAAAAAAAATTATATCGATGCATATACCTCGCTAGGGTGAGAATATGCTTCAATGATTTTTTATCGACACATATTGGACTGGAATTGATGTTGAAAAAAAAAAGTTTAACACCACTCAACTTCTACGATACCATGAGAAAAATCAGGTGAAGTCAACACTCTGCGCTCTCTAGAGCTATCCAAAAGGGGGCCACTATTACCACCCATCGTATATTCACCCCACCCTTTTTAACTATTAATAAAAATATAATTTCACAGGTTTTTGAAAGATTGAAACCCACCCCGTGGTCACCAACGAGTTCTTGACAGCGGTCTCCCGTGCGAGCCCGCTCGACAATGCGATCGTGTGGATCACCTAAGCCACGCAAAGCATCTCGTGTTCCACGAGCACAGACAACACGATTGTATCACGGTGTCAAAGTGGGCAGACGTCGACCAGTGGAGGGCATCAGATTCGGCGGGGTTTATGGAGGGGACAGGTCGTGGTGGTCGTGGTTGTGGTTGGTTGTCAATTGTTGGGGGTGTTGTACTTATTGTCGGCAGCGGATGAGGAGGGGGAGAGGAAGGAGGAAGTCCAGTGGCGCTTGGGATTCACGGAGGAGGATGAGGTGGTGGAAGGAGCCGAGGAGGAGCTCAGTTGGGGAGGAGGAGGTGGTGGGAGAGGAATCTTCTGAGGAATCACAGTGGGGATAGAGAAAAATAGGTGGGGGACAAATCAATATTGAAAAAAATATATACAAATGTTAATTATCAATATCTTAAGATTATTATTTTTGAATATATATTAAATATATCCAATATTGGTATCATTTTAAATGTTCAAAGATATGTTTCAAACAATACTAATTTTATAAGAATTACATTTATATAACAAAATTTATGGTATTTAAAAAAAATAACTTTTAAAAAGTAGATCTTCAGATTTGGTGAATCATTTAAAAGTTTCCAAATATGGGACCAAATTGGGATATCAAAAAAGAAGATTTCATTTTCACACCAAAAAAGAAAGAAAGATTCCATTTGGATACTAGTTGGAAAGCCAACCATGCTTCTATTTTAAGGCAACGGAAATTAAAATTGCACCCAAACAAGAAAATCACAAAATCATATGAAGACACCATAACAACAAAAAGAACCCTAAACCTCAACCTAAGGATGGACAAGTAAAACATATTGAGAAAATTGGAGTATGAAATGAATATAAAAAAAAACAGACCACCTCTAGATGTTACCTTAAAAATGACAACATTATTACATAGGGTGCTGTTACACCCAGATCTGTTTCCAGCCTCAATTCCAATCCTATATGTGTCGATAGAAAATTAACGACACATATGCTCATTAGCTCATATTAACAAAATATATGATTTGAAATAATTTTTTTACATTTTCTATATATGCTTCATTTTTTTTTATTAAAAACATGTACCTCATTAGATGAGATATACTATTTTTAAAAAAATTCAAAATACATGTAGACTGGAATTAAAACTGAAAATTGAGTTGTACGTAACATTATCCTATTACATGGATATATGTATCCCCAATGTCTCTTAGAACATTGGAGAGAAAAAAGAGATCAAAGCGGGAGGGGGAGAGAGAGAGAGAAGGGGGGCGACAGGTAAAGAACACAGGGAAGGGGGACATAGAGAAAGATAGATATAAAGAGGGAGGGGGGCAGGAAGGGGCGGTGGAGGTCGAAGGTGGTGGAGGAAGCCAGGGAGGAGGCTCGACCTCCTTCGCCCGCAGTGCACCACTGGGTGGTATGGGATGAAGGTTGAGTTGGTGGGGGCACCCATTTTTTCTGATAAAGTGATACATAGAATTTATTGAAATATGAACAGTTTTATAGTAATGATATGTATGTTTCATTAATGACTTATGCACCTCAAAATATATATAACATGTGAAGATGATGATAAAAAAATGACTGCAAATAAGTGGAGGTATCCTAGAAATGGAGTGAAAATAGTCAGTAATCCGTCCAACATTTGAAGATCTATTTGAAAATGAAAGTACTGACGATGGACAGACACTAATGCCCTGTTTAAAAACAGATTTGAACAGCTTTTGAATTTGCAAAAAACTAATTTTCCAAAACTCATTTCCAAACAAAAAAAAACTTAAACCAAAAGCTGCAGATAGATTTCTATTAAAAAAATGCTCAAAACCTAAGTTTTTAGAAGCTGCCAAAAACAGCTTCCTACAAAATTAGTTTTAAATTCATCTTTTGCTTAAAATCAATTTTGACATCATGCAACCAAACACAACTTAATTTTATGAAAAAGCAGAGGAAAGAAAAGTAGCATATTTTGAATTGGCATTTAGATATCATTTGGAAATATTATTTACTTCATTCTACTTTTGCAAGAATCTACTGAACCCACCCAAATGTGTTTTCAAACTCCCCAAACGACCTTACTTTTTTTTAGAAAAAAAAAACGACTCTTAGTTATAAACAGTAAAAAAAAACACAAATCTTCTTGGAGATATATTCCAAAAACAGTTTCAAATGAAAAACTGTTTTTTAAACACTACCTTAGATCAATAAGGAGTGTCGTGGAAATGACTTTTTCACTTCCCTAAAGAAATCATTTCCATTGAAATGATTTTTAACTTATTGTTTGTCTGCAGTGAGGAGGGGATTTTTTCCCATTTCCATTCCACCTTGTGGATACCAAATCAAAGGGAAGACAGGCAAATTTGATGTTTCTAGAGGGCATATAAACACAAAATTCACTTTCAGAAGAAAAAAAGGCATGACTAAAAATATCAGGCTCATATCCCGTAATTTGATCAAAAAGATGTGAGGGACTGTAACATTGGCTAAGTCGAAGATTATATGTTGGTTAAGTGAAAAAACAAATTAAAATAAGAAAACCAAGAATAAAAATTGGCTGAGTCAAAGATTTTTTGGTCTTCAGGTTAAACAAAAACATCTTTATCAGTAACTCTCAATTAATTTTTTTTTAAAAAAAACAATCATCAAAATTTTTCAAAAACCTGACCCAGACAATGGTGTGAACCAAAAAGTAAAGACAATTTTGAGAAAAAACAGTATGACAACCACAATGCTAAAAATGTTTTGAAGCTGAGAATTTAACATTACCAGATGCCATGGAAAATGAACTCACCGCATCTGATGTAACCCGCAAAATTTACATCCTTCATATTATCTTCCATCAATCTGAATCTGGAAACGACGGGCACAGCTTTCCCAAAATTGCCCAACTCGTTGCCTTAACAATCCATTCTTCCATTTATACAACCTCTCTTTGCATTGCATGTCTATATATCCACTGCAGGCTGAAGGACCACAAAAAAAAATATGTAAGGTACTCTGCTGTAAACCCAACTTATTGGCATAAGTAAGGAAAAGGCCGCAATTCAGAAGAAGAAAAAAAAATCACCTTCATATTCATCAAAACGATCAACAAAACTCCTGTTTCTCTTGGAAGCACGTACCAGATCAGCCAGCAAAAGGAATATGTCCACTATTTAATGCAAGTATATATGTTGGTTCACTACGCTTTGACCCAATGTATGGGAAAAATGTAAAAATTAACCTGTTCCCAGGGAAAATTTTCAGCCAAAAATGAGGTCTAGATGTATGGAGATACCTGTAGAAAAAGAAACCATCATTTTGGTCTCCTAAATGTAATTCCAAAAAAGAAAAAGAAAAGAAAATTAACTCTCCAAATTTTTACCTTCATCCCCGCTCTGTGTCCGTAAACTCAACCAGATCCATGCACTGTGTATTTTCAGTACAGAAGTACTCCTTATCACAAGCAAAACTATCACCCACCATCCCAAACTCTGATTCATCATCATCACTGTTAATCTCATGTGGAGTGATCCGATTCTGGTAAGCTCTACGCCATAGAACAAAGGCATTAAAGTAATAGCTTACAATACTTTGCCTGCTTTTTTCAGGAAAGCACTGGTAAACTTCATCCCAAAAGTCTTCCCCTAAAGAAGCTCGGTTGGAGCGCACGATATCTTTAAACTTAGCTTGCTCTGATGCTGTCCAAGAAAGTGCAACTTCCTCACCCATATTCTCAAATTTCCATATGGAAAAAACTGAACCCAGTTCAAGTTTTAGCCGTAGCCTCTCCTCAGCCACATGAAACTTTATGCACCTAACAGAACCCGGGTGTTTACAGCTACATGAATTTGGTCTGCCTTTCCCAATGCTATCATCTTGAACTTCCAAATTGTTCACTTTCTTTGTAGGTGGCCAAATCATTGTGCCCAACCATTTCAAATCATCCGGATCATTAGAGCCGTGCGACGGGATATCAACATAATCTGGAATTTCGGCTTGATAGTGATGGCCCACAGGTACCTCTTTCTCAGGATCATCTGTAGAAAAATTACCATTAAATGTGTCTCCAGATACATTGCCGTGGAGTTTTGGTTTGTCATCTGCACCAGATGTTTCTGAGGACGAGCAAGAATTGGAAAGTATTTGCTTTGATTGGAGCCTTGAGCTGCATCTTAATGCTGGAGAATCAGAACCTGTAGCATCCTCATACCAGGAGGGATGTGTCTTCTGCCGTTTCTGCAAGATCAGACACTTCAGGTTTCTTCCTCACTTTGAAGTAGACAAGCAATAAAAAATTGTAGAGGGATCCGCACTTAGAGAAACAGAAGAAAACAGAACAAGTGTTATTTTTCAAAGTGGTATTGGACCTGTAGACTAGCTCAAAACACATAAAAAGTTGGCATTAAGTGATCAGAACATATCTATAGGTATGAGGGAATAGGCAAAGAGCAGAGAAAGTGAGTAACTACGGAGCATGGACACGAACATGAACACGACATGATACAGATATGGTAACATAGGACACAAACATGGCGAAGACATGACAGAGAATAAATAAACACATGAAATATATGTTATATTATGATTATTTGGAAATTTGGATGTGCGTTAACTATCAACTCTATTAAGATTTTAACATTCTCTGGTTTTATGTGAGCATATAAACCTTACAAATAGTTAGTAAGAAAAAAGTTGTAATGTTGAGTCGCATAAGTGTGTGTGTTCAGTGTCCATCGTGTGTCCAATGCATGTCCAAACTTAGAAAATATTTTCAAGTTCTGGACATGTATGGGACTTGTCTGATACACATCCAATGTGCCATGTCGTGTCATGTGTATGATATGTGTTAGAACCAGATACGACATATTTATTGAATTGTTTGTGCTTCTTGGGTGAGAAACTATAAAGCTTTGAAAGTTTGTTTTGTGCAAGCAGAGATGTTTGAAAAAGTGGACCAAACCTTCATACACACACACAAAACATCATTTCCAACTTTTGAGGGTCTTTAATGCCTAAGGAAAGCATATATAGACTAGAAGAAAGGATTAGCCTTCTACTCCTTATTTTCCTTTTGTTTTCTTAATCATGTTTAATATTTATTTTATTTGATTTTTGTTATTCATTCCCTTTTATCTTTCTTGAATTTTTTCCTTCTCAATGTTTCTTTCTTTCATTTTCGTGTCGTTATTCATCTTCTCTTTTATCTTCTTGTTGAGGTTGTATTATTGTTTGTTGCATAGATTAAAATGTGGCACATGCTGCATGTGTGACCTCACATACCGTCTAACAATGCACAATAATACAGCACCACAAGAAGATGCGAATAACGCACGAAAATGAAAGAGAAAGTATTCACATATGGTTGTTTGGATAATCTCTATTATGTGTGAATGGAACTAATCCAGTCAAACGCCTTCAGGGGTTGTTCGAAGGAACACAGCTAGGAGTAGAAGGCTAATCCTTTCTTCATAGTCATATAGCTTTCCTTAGGCATTCAAGACCCTCAAAATTATTTCAAAAGTTAACATTCTCATACATTGCATAACCTGCTGGAAAAAAAAATTGAGGGAATCACATGAACCAGATGGACACTTAGAAAAGAAAGGGATAACCTTTGCATAATAAAGAAAAGAAGTGAGCCTTATTTATTCCTTTTTCTTAATATCTACCAAAAATCATAAGCTGGATGAAATTACAAAATTGTATTGTCCATGCATAATGTAATTTGTCTAACAATAACGTCTACCATGTAGACAACAAGTATTATAACAGGGAGCAGCAACAGAAAATGAATTGGAAAGATCAAGCTGGAGTTAAATAGGGAAAATCATGTGATACATTATGTGAATGAAAAAAAAACATAATTTGAAAACATCAAAGGATTGAGATTTCCACAAGAATGGCATCGAGGAAGGTCTATTTTATTTTATTATATTTTTTATGAAAGATGGGAGCACGCCACTTTATCTCCTAATATGAACAAAGAGTAGATATCTCCAAAAGGACAACTTTTCACAAACTCATCACTCGCTCAAATAGAAAGTCTGCACTTATTCAAACAATCAATCAACCCCCTTCCAGTCTAGAGCAATGGAATCAAGACTCAAGATGAAATTAGCAAAACCTTTTAGCTTTGAGGTGAATCCATTCCAAGTGTTTTCAGCGTAAACCAGCTTCATATTGCAGAAATTATCATTCCTCGTAACACAGATATCCCAACAAATCGTTCGTAAGAATATGTCACTCCAACATCTGATGTGAATTTCCAGAGCTATAGGAGCTGATCGATCTCTCAACCTTCAGGTCAACTCAAGCATCACGAATTGATTGATCCATGCCCTCTATGTGCCACATTTCAGTTTTCACAATCATGTCCAACTCCTCTACTCAGAATCTGATAATAAGTCTTAGACAAGGGTAATAAATATAGAAATCTTATAGGTGTATGACCAAGGTTGGATCCTACTAAAATACAGGGCAACAACAATTGCAGAGAAAAAAAAACTACCTAAATAGTCATTAAGTCACACTCTTCAAAATTCAATTTCCTAGGAACACCCATCAGTGCCCAAAGCGAGATTTTCATGAACCAACATGAAAGCTCTTTTTGTGAGAGCTAGGAGGAAAAGAAGAAAGTGTTTCATATAAAAAGTACATGCCAATAGCCCTTCAGCCAATATTCTGGATCTTACTACATCAGCACGTGACAGTGCCATCAATTTGTTTTTTGCCAAGCCATCATCTTGCCATGAAAGATGAATGAACCTCATTTAAAAAAATTTCTTTCTCTTAGTGTTCTTGTTCATGGATAAATGAAGAGACAATAGAATCGCCTACTACAAACAAATGGCTTCTTTTGTAAGTGCTTTTGGCACCAATTTAAGTGACACTGTAGGCTCTGACCCGTAAGAAGCGTATTCCTCCATATCTATGATATAATAAGGTTCTCAAAATTGTTATATATCCATTCCTACTGGCTGAAAGAAGAGAGCAAAAGGAAGTGAGGTCATCCTGTCAACATCCCCACATGATATCCAATCCTGTACCACTCTAACAGCAATGGGTGATATTGTGAGAAAAAAATGTATCTAACATGTGCATGTGTGAGAGTTCTAGCTTTCCAGTACAATAGATACAAATCAAGAAAAAGCAGAATAAGGTTTTTCAACGAGCGCATGTAGAACAAAAGATCATAGCACGGTTCCATCGAAATCCTAGTAACTTGAACCCATATATTCCCCCCCAAGTACGAAGAATTGTGTGTCTCACTTTGAAGTCCAATTCCACTTATTTTTACTGGCACAGAAACAGTGGCACAGAAGTTAAATTTTAACATAATCAGTAAAAGAAACCATAAGAAGTAAACATAACATTCAAAAATACTGTCACCTTTCACCCAAACTATGAGAACACGAGCTTGTGAAGAGGCACAAATATCCCAGTGACTGAGAAAGACTTCGATTATCATTTAAAACAAGAGTAAAACCTGAATCATACCTGAACCAGATACCGTTCGGAGGGGACACAAGGCAACTTCTTCAGATAAAGCACCTTCCTCATCATAAGAACCCGTTCGATGAACCCATCATTGCCATTCGTTCTCCGTTCCATGTAAAGCTTTCCAGGGGCCACCGCGAGTCTCCTCGACCACCTCAACATCTCCATGATTGCCGACTGTCTCTTCCTCTTGAGGCTCGGCGACTCATCGCTGTCACTCGAACCCTTGATCTTCAACGTCTCACCGCCATTCCCTTCCGTCCCAGTCTCCCTCTCCCCCGCGACCTCCTCAAGCCGCCGTTCCATCATGTCCAGGTACTTCAAGTAGATGAGCTTCACCGACGGCGCGACCACCGGCTCGAGTCCGATCGCCTGCGCCACCGCAGTCCAGGAACCCGACTCATTCACCGCGTCGTGCCCGCCCCGCTCCTTCACCGCGAGGTAGAGCCTGAGCAGGTCGACCACCCGGCCATCGCCGAGCATCGGCGGGATCGGACGGGTCCCTCCGAGGAAGGCCGAGACGACCCGATCGAACGGGGAGGAGGCCTCGACAGCTTCCGCGGAGAGATCGAGATCGGAGCAGGCACCGACGGACTTGAGCTTCGCGAGGATCTCGGCTGCGGCGGCGGAGGAGGAGGTGGCGGAGGGAGGAGACCTAGCGGCGGTTACGACGGGACATTCTTCCATGGACGGGTGGGATCGGTGGACTCCCAGCGATGTTTTGGAAGGTGTCGAAAAAAAATTGGCGGGAACGCCAGGTTTTGGCGAAGTGGGGGGGGGGGGGGGGGATTGATTACCCGCTCCCCATTTGAGTCCCGGCGCTTTCTCTCTCTCTCTCTCTCTCTCTCTCTGAGTCGGCAAAAATTAAAATTGAAGTAAAAAAAAAATGGAGGTGTTATTACATTGAGTTTTATAAAATCTTTAGTCTGCTTTATTTTTAGTCATATTTTTTATTATTTATTTATAAATATAAATATAAATACATGTATCTTTCAATTGAATACATACGATTCGAATATTGGGTATGCATATAGGATTGATTTTATAATCGATATGTAAAAACATATATGTTTTAGTGAAAGAACAAAATAGAGAGAGGAAGAGAGGATGTCTTACCTTATGTAGCTTATGACTCGGCTGAGACTTAGAAAATGGCCACACTTTTTTTCTCTCTTTTGGTTTTGCTTGTTTTTGTGCTGTCTATCTAGGGTTGCCCTTGTTTTATAGGGGTTGGATGGATATAAGTTATTTAGGGTGGGTTTTGGGGATTAGGCTTTTAAAAAGAAGTGGGAGGCATGACCATGGGAACCCTAATTGTGGGGGAAACCCTGGTGAAGTGAAGGCTGTGGATGGATGGTGGCTTTGGGAGGGGGGCAACCGATGGGGTATTTCTTGTGTGGAGATTTTAGGTTTTATAAGGACAAGTTGGGGATAGTGGAATGATTTGATGGTACTCTTTTGCCCTTGCTATTTTATTTGTTATTATTATATTATAAAAATAATAAAGGGTGCTTTTGATGGAAACTTATTAAGATTGTGAGAGTTTTGGGACTCTAGCAGGGTGAGATGGGATAAACCAAGTCATTTAATTAGACGTGTAAAATGGATCAGACGCGGTTTGACATTGTAACAAATGACATGTGTTGTGTATATCAATCTGATAGGTCATGCTCGTACCAATCCCTCGAGTAGAGATTTTTTTAAAAAAAATGATGCTCCTCAGGATTTGATTCACTAATCTTTTTCATAAGATGGAAGATGCTTAACGATTTAATAAAAACTCAGTTCGCATCCCTCGAGTAAAAATGACGATCCAATATTGACTAATGTGTCAGCACAAGAAGATCGTGGGTCAAGTCGTATCAGTCGGGAGACATCGGTGGAGAGGGAGAGGATGTGGAGAGGAGGAAGAGAGAAGGGTTGAACCATGGCGGGTGACAGAGGAGGGGTCTTGGGATGAAGACAGGTCATGCCATGTGGGTCATGTCGTGTGAAAATGGTATATAACTCTTAAATAAATTAGGTCAATGCTGTGTTGGGCATGCCTGAACTATGTTACACATTTGGGTTCTTGAATGAAATGACATCCTATTTTTAACCTATAAATTGTTTTCACTGTTTTTTTATTATGAATGAACAAAGAATATAATCTTCATTTGCATATCATGATAGTGGATATATACATATTTCATTCTTATTCTGTGAAGTAGTAAACATTTATATATTTATAATGGAATCAAATGGATGTTTAGGAAAAAAACTTTTTACATAACCATTCTTCGTTTTCTCTCTCTCTTTAACACAATCGATCCTAAGTATAAACAACTTGAGATCTTAGATGAATTTTTAATACGAGTCACTGTATTTTTTACACTTGAAATTGATGAGTGACTACACTTTTTTTATTAAAAAATTTATTTTTTGATGTAGAGGTTTTCCATTATTCCATTGGTGGGGACGTCTAGGGTTATGATTGACCAAGACCTGTTTAGATCTGAGATCTAAACACTAACTTTCTAAAAATTCAGCATTTGAAAAACACTATTTTGACGGTTAATAAAAAGCTAAAAAAATTTGTGAATAAACACGTGTTCAACGCTAAACACCCAAATTATCATTTTGATCAGCGATGGAAAATTTTCGGTTCATCAATCATCAAATTTATCTCACTGTGAATCTAAATGAGATCTACATATATGATAATGGGTTATAAATACATTGGAGGGAAAGAGTTTAATGGATCAATATGTCAACTACAAGATTGGACAAAAATATGATTGACTATTTAATACATCAGTTATCAAATACGAAGTAAATGTGAATGATGACATTGCATCATAGTTATACGAGTCCAGATCCAGTTAGACTTGTGTTTAGTTAATACCATCAGTATCGAATTACACATCTTATGAATCAAACTACATAGTCTATGAATTGAACTGCACAACTAATTGTTAAATACATGTCACTCTTCTATTAGTTACTAATGATATTGATCAAATTCAGGTCATTAAATAGGAGAGTGACACATGTATTCAATAATTGGTTGTGTAGTTCAATTTATAGTTGTGTAGTTCGATTTAAAAGTTGTGCAGTTCGATACTCATGGCATTGACCAAACTTATACCTGACTGGATTCAGACCATGTTTATATGTTTTTATATATATTTATTATAATCCATTCACTTCTCCGTCTCTAACAACCCAAGCTTTGGATTTCTTGGACACCTGACATAAAATTCAATGGAAAACGATACGATCTGTCTCATTTATAATTTCATATACAGTCCACACACTTTTTGTTTTTTCTAAAGTATTTACTTAGCCAGTAAAATACAATCTTTTATTAAAAAAAATTGTATATAAAGTATGAATTCTTGAATTTCTCTTGTAATGGAGTATATACTACATTAAATGATTTTATATATTGTATTAATAATGTAGTGTCTACAAACAGGGATGTAAAATAAACCGAGTGTATCAATGCACAAAACTTAGTGGAAAGGATAATGTTACATATTGATATAGTCCATTTTTCAGCTTTAATTCCAGTCTACATGTGTTTTAAATTTTTTAAAAATAATATACTTCATCTTATGAGTATATGCCTTTATAAAACAATGAAGCATGTGCTATAATAAATTATATTGATACATTTATAGAAAATATGAAATATTTATATCGAAATATTTACCTCAATAATGAAAGTATGTGCTTCAGTAATTTTCTAATTTACGTGCATGAAACTGGAATTGGGGTTGCAAAATAAATTGTGTGTAACAACATTCTACTGGAAAGTATCTTATGAAATTGAGATAGACAAAAAAAAACTAAAGATAAAAATAAAAATGATAATTCCTAATATAATGTGATGCTATCATTTAGATTATGATATGGAAAAAAGGAAAAAGATAGACACAACATCCATTGCAACCCCAATTATAGTCCATCCCATTTTTTTATTTTTAATCATACACTCACTTTTTTAAGTGTATGTTGTTATATGAAATAAAGTATATACTGAGATACATTGGTGTTTTTTTTTCATAATGAAAAAAATATTTGGGTCATATACTATGGTAGGACTCATATACTATGATAATGTAATATACATTATGTTATCATATCGTATGGGGTATCATAGCGTATAGGGTTGCGATACGGGCTGCAAGAAAGACTGTGTGTACCAGCGCTCGGAAAAAAACCCACTTCAATTGATCAAGATCTGTTCAATAGTCTTTTTAAATCCACAGGGGGTTGGCACTTTGGTCAAGAGTGTGATTTTTTTCACAGGCTGCATTTGGGTGTATTTTACGCAAAAGTTGAGTTTAAAATTAATTTTGTAGGAAAACATCTTCTGAAAAATTTAGATTTTGAACATTTTTTTATATAAATATGTTTATAGTTTTTTATATACGTTTTTTTTATTTAAAAATGAATTTAAGAAAAACTACTTTCTGTAAACCGAAATCTATCTAACCCGTTTTCAAACGAGATCAAAGATTTCTTCAATATCTATCTATTCCTAAATGGGCACTGATACACGCAGCCTTTTTTGTAGCCCGTTTGGTAACCCTATACACTAAGATAACGCAGTATATACTACGTTATCATAGCATATAGGTCCTAACATAGTATATGATCCAATTTTTTTATATTTTCTTATTATGAAAAAATACATTAATGTATTTTAATATATACTTCATTTCATATAATAGCATGCATTTCAATAGTTGAGCGTGTGATTTTTAAAAAATCATGGACTACAAAACGGGTTGCAATTAGGGCTGTGTGTATCTTTCCTTCCTAAATACAATCGCACCGGATAACCAGAGGCGGATGCATGGGTTGGCTGGGCCGGGTTATGGGTCGGGCTGCTGTAGCCCAGCCCAGATTTTACCAACTTTTTTGTTTTTGCTAATATATGTAGTGTATATGCTTTTATTTTGTTCATAAAATATTTAATCAAGCATATTAACCCAATCTAAGGAAAAAACCATTAAAAAAATCAAATCTAACTCATTTGTCCTGTAGATATAAATGAGTTCAAATGGATCCAATGGGCTAGTGGGCAATGCATTTAATTAATCACTTCGAATCAACTAAGTATATATTAAATGAACCTTGACAACTTCAAACATTGTCCTAAATGAATTTATTAAAATAGCATCGTAAACATAATATGCCTCAACTCATATACGCCTGTACACACATACACAATCCATTTCGTTTTGATATTCGATGAAGCATATTTTTATCTATTTTAAATAATCATTGTTTAATCTATATTATATTACTATATAAAAGTCTCTTAAACAAAAAAAACTTGACATTTGACCTTTTTACCCTTATCAAATCATTCAATCTCATTATAGTCCATTCACACTACTTTAATGACAACCATTTTTTCATTTAACTCTTACATTTCTATTCAATTACATTAAAATCCATTTACATCATCTTAATCTCGTTTATAATATACTATAATATATATATTTCATCATGTAACATATTTAAAATTGGTTATCATAATATTAATAAGATAATCCTACATTTCTATTCAATCCCATGAAAATCCATTTACACTATTTTAATTTTATTTATAGTTTATTCTAATACATACATTTCATCATGTGATATATTAACTTATAGTTAAATTTGGTTATCATATCATAATATTATTAGGATATGAGGATCCTTCCATTTTTATTTTACCCCCTACATTTCTATTCAATTCCATGAAAATCATAGTATTATCATAATATTATCAGAATAATTGAATACCTAAAAAAATGAAATGATATTTAAAATATAATCCGTTATTAGAATATCCCTTCACACCCATTTAATCATGTGACATTTGTTCTAAAACTTTCACTCGAAGAATTTACCCCATCCAATTAATAAAATTCCTACAAACCCTTTTTTAATGAATTATTCATCATTCCCACACCGTTTCACACAAAAACATTATTATTTTCATTAATTACTATTAAAACCTTCAAATGAAAATTCATTACTCATCAAATCTAGAAAATACATTATGACCATAAAATTAAGATCATTCAACTTCCTTCCTAACGTTTCAAATCCTTTCATCTTCTCCTCCTCAATCATCACTATCCCTAATAAAGGTTAGTGGGTCTATCGTCTCTCTCTCTCTGTTTTTGCTTTTCGGTTGATCATTCGTTCGTTTATTAATTGAGCTATGTGTTTTTGTTTGTGTATTTATTTTATAGAATTTTGTGACACGGATATATTTTATAGAATTTTTTATTTTACCCTTACATTTCTATTCAATTCCATTAAAATCTATTCATAGCATCTTAATCTTATTTATAGTATATTATAATACATACATTTCATCATGTAACATATTTATTAACTTATATTTAAAATTGGTTATCATAATATTAATAGGATAGTCGTACATTTCTTTCAATCCCATGAAAATCCATTTACAACATTTTAATTTCATTCATAGTTTATTCTAATACATACATTTCATTATGTGACATATTAACTTATAGTTAAATTTGGTTATCATATCATAATATTATTAAGATAAGAGGATCCTTAAAATTTTTTTATTTTACCCCCTACATTTCTATTCAATTCCATAAAAATCATAGTATTATCAGGATAATGGAATACGTAAAAAATGAAAAGATATTCAACATATAATCCATTGTGAGAATATATTTTGTACTCTATTTGAAAATTATGTTACCACATATATGTAAATGAAATTCATAATTATATTTTTATTAATTTAATATATATTTTATTTTACTATATAAAAGTCCCTTAACAAGAAAAACAAATATTTGATTATTATATACTCCTATTAATCACTTGAAAATATTATGACAACAATCCATTTAATCCCATGACATTCGTTTTAAAACTTTCACTCGAAGAATTTACCTCATCCAATTAATAAAATTCCTCCAAACCCTTTCTTAATGAATCATTCATCATTCCCACACCGTTTCACACGAAAATATTATTTTCAATTTACCCCATCCAATTTGTTATCTTGGGATAAGTAATGTTAAGATCCATATAATATATGTTCATTTTCAGAAAGTATCATAACAAAAATTTGAGGGACTAAATTAAAATATTATATTATGCGACACACTCAATAAGACTTAAAATAAGTCCCAGTAAAATATAAAAAATACGATTAGTCCTTTTGATGACCAAAATGCCCTTGTTTTTTCTTGAAAATTCTCCTGCTATCATATACTAAATAACGGTATTTTAAAAAAAATGGTACAACTCCCTGGAAACTTATGAAAATGAGAAAATGTTTATGTAAAAATCTCTTTAAAATCAACAACAAATCTGGTTGGTGTCGTACAATAATTTATCAAATAAATTGTAAGAGGGTATTACAGTATTTTAACTACAAATCTGGTTAATTTCGATTACAATATGAACTAAAATAAATATCGTCTAAAAATATTTAGTGATTTTTATAAGTTTTTAGAGAGATATATCGATTTTTTAAAAATAAGGACTGAGAGCATTTTTTAACTTTTAATATGCAGTTAAGATCAACCATGTACTTGGTTAATTGAGGTGATGGTAGGGACTGAAATGATAATTTTTAATAACATAGAAATCTATGGTGATTTTTTTATTTTACAGAAGTTAAAACCGATTTAGCTAACTTTACAGGGATCTGTATCGATTTTTCCCAAAATTAGAAAGGATAATATAAGCCATGTATGTGTATGGTAGTGTGTTCCATCAAATTCATTTTGTGTTGTATGTTTTTCAAATCATATCTAATATATCCTACATTATCTCTAACAAAATTAGTTCTTTTTTAAAAAATTCTTACTCCTAACAATCATATTCTAATTATCATATTTACTTCTATTTTTGTGGTATATTTTCAACCATTTGTTATTATATTTTTTGTATGTATGTTTTTAAAAATAAATCCATATTTTTTTAAAAATAAATTCATTACATTACCTAATATATCATACATTATCTCTAACGAAAATTATTTAAAAAAAAACAATTCTTGCTTGTGTTACTCATATTCTCATTAGTATATTTATTTGAATTTTTGTGATGTATTTTCAATCATCTGTTATTATCTTTTTTGAATGTATTCCCTTCTTATAATTTATTTAAAATTTATTTATCGCACTTTTTTATTTTTTCTATGGTTCACTTTTTCTTTCCTATTTTTAGGGATGGCAATAAGTTGGGTTGGGGTCGGGTTTACTATAATCCAAACTTAACCCATCTCCCCAATATTAAATTTCATTCCTACCCCACCCCACCTCGGGTTTAATAATTTGAAATCCATATCCACTACATTACATTTCGAGTTTTCCATCTTAATATATGTATCCGCCCCACCTCACCCCACCCCACCCCACCCCACCCCACCCCATTTAAAATAAGTTGAATTGATCAATCACTGTACTTAATATAATAAAAATATTATATGACAAAATAACATTATTTTTGACATGAATGCGGATTATATCCATGAAATCAACTTCAATTTGAATATTAAATATCAAAATATTATTATTAATATAGGGACATTAGATTTCTTGCATTTGGAGTTATTATTATGAAGATGTTATTGTAACTAAATTATTTGACATTAATATTAATCAAAACATATTTTAGACTTTTTTATGTGCATCTGCACATGCACAACAACTAGTTTATTAAAAACTCTAAATATTTTTGGAAAAATTAATTAGAGATCCCTGGAGACACATCTGTAATAACAATAGATTCCTTGACTTGTTTCTTGTTTTCTTTAGGTCCCTAAGTTTGTGGTGATATTTTATTTAGGTTCTTTTATCCATTCTATTTTTTTTCTCTTTTACCCCTAAATGAACATGATTTGTCTCTCTATCTCTCCCATCTTTCTTTTTCCCCAAACAACTCAATAAAATGTAAGATCACCTCCACCAGCCCCCCATTACGCCGATCACGCCCCCCGACCTCTCCCGCATCCCGTCCACAAGCTCAACCCCCTTCTCGCGACCGCGTCTGCGAGCACAACCCCCTCCCGCGACCCCGTCTGTAAGTCTAACCCCCTCTTTTACCCCCAAGTGAACATGATTTGTCTCTCTATCTCCCTAAACCTCTCTCTTTCTCCCCAAACAACTCAACAAACTGTGAGACCACCTCCACCAGCCCCCCATTGCGTGGATTTCGACCTTAACACCAATCGCGCCTCCTGATCTCTCTCAACCGTCTCCCGCATCCCACCCTGAGCTCAACCCCCTTCTCGTGACCTCGTCCGCGAGCTCAAACCTCTCTCGTGACTCTGTCCGCTAGCTCAACCCTCTCTCATGACCTCGACCTCCCTCGAACCCTGATCTCACCCCGAACCCGGAATTAATTGGCATAATTAATGTCCCCAAGTATATCGTTATACCTGTTACAGTTTCATATTTGATTCTGCGTTACAATATGTACATTGTTATTTCTAATATGTACACTGTTATATCTGCTATAGGTCGTGTTTGTTACACTGCATACACTGTTACGTACATTGTGTACATTGTTATACCTTTTCAAGTTCATATCAAATTCTGTGTTACGTTATATACATTGTTATTCTCAATGTGTACATTGTTATGCTTGTTACAGGTTCTGTGTGTTACACTGTTATACACATTTTGTATACAGTTATATCTGTAACAAGTTTATGCTCACGAATGGGGTCGCAGGAGGGGATTGAGCTCGCAAAACGGGGTTGCGAGAGGGTGTTGGGCTCACAGACGAGGTCACGAGAAGGGGTTGGTTTCACGGACGGGGTCGCAAGAAGGAGGTTGGGCTCGTGGACAGGATGTGGGAGACGATCGAGAGAGATCGGGGGGGGGGGGGATCAGCGTTGGGGTCAAAATCGGCGTAATGGGGGGCTGGTGGAGGTGGTCTCACAACTTGTTGAGTTGTTTGAGGAAGAAGAAGAGAGGTTGGGAGAGATAGAGAGAAAAATCATATTCACTTGAAGGTAAAAAAAGAAAAAAAAATAGAATGGATGGAAGTTTATACAGCTGTTTACGCCTTAAAAAAAGGTGAGAAACAATATTGTATATGTTGGATATTGATTCATAACCCATAAATCTAAATAATGAAATAATATAAGAAAACAAATATGGCTTTAAGAAATTTTACAAAAGAAAATTTCATATGGACTGATAGATTTTGATATTCCTTCGCATCTCTAATTTTTTTTCATTCATAAGTGATTCCTCATTATTTTATAGATATTAAATTTATTTTTAATAAATAAATAACGTAAGATTTATTGATTATAAAATTCATCAACAAATTAACAAGGTTTAAAACAATTCACGTGCAATATAAATAGGAAAAATGACTAAAAAAATCTCATAAGATTTTCAAATACCCAAATTAGTCACTTTTAAAAATTATACTTAAAAAAGTCTCATTTTACAGTTTTGGAAACACAAAATACTAATTTGCCCTTGTGTAATTAAATTTTTAATATCCTTCTTTATTTTACACTAAAAGCTTATTTTTCTTACAAAACAATAATATCTCTATACATGATGAAAATCAATCCCTTTAGAGATTTTGTTATTATATATATGTCTTTCTTATATATATCTTATATGATAAAATGTATCATTTTCATTGTGTATAATCATAATATGTAATTTAAATATGTATTATGCCCAATGCAACTGATGAATTTTAGTTTTCTAAATTTTATTCACATTTTTTATTTTTTAACTATTTACATTAGTACATATCAATTTTTTTAAAAAAAAACATTAACATTTAATGGAGTTCATCATCAAATACTCAAATTATATTGGTACATATTTCACAAAATCCACCTAATCATAAAGAATTTACAATAAAAAAATTGATCTACATGAAAATGTGTGAAATATATTAATAAAATTAAAAGGATGAAATATTTTAACAAAGTTAAGAGATATCGAATGTATTAAAGATCTAATTGCATAGGGTAGATTAGTCATTTATATTTCCAAAATTGTAAAATGAGACTTTTTTAGATATAATTTTAAAAAATGACTAATTTAGGTATTTTGAACTTTTGATAGATTTTTTTAGTCATTTTTTCATATAAATACATGTGAAATAATAACTGATTAATTAAAATAGCTTAAATCAGTTACCTAAATTTCAAAACGGTTCGGTCACAAGTACGGAAACTTTGCTTCGTCCGATTAACTATTCATTCAGCGCGAGTCGCACTCGACCCGGCACGACGCGACCCTATACCGCGTCGGGCCCGGGCACGTGCATTAACCCCAGCAGTGCCTATATAAATCCAAGTTTGCTTCATATCTCTCTCTCTCGCTCTGGATATCGCGTTCTCTCTCTCTTCCGGTTCTCTCCTCGACGACGCTCGGTCAAGTCGATCGCCAATCGGCAATCGCTGCTGTTGATCTCAGCCTTTTCAGGTAAGACTCTCTCATCTCGCTCTCTCTTACGGGGCGTCATCTGTTCTCGTCGAACTTTTACGAACTAGGGTTTGGTCTGCTTTATCTGGGATTTTAGAAGAGCTTTTGAATCTGTTAGTTATCTCTTGCAATTGAACAGGATTGGAATTCTGAGGTTTGATGTTCCCTGATTCATAGCCTTGTCTTTTTTTTATGGAATTAGGGTTTCATCTTTAAAAAAAAAGTTCGAGAAATTGAATCGTGGTTTGTTATTCTCAGTATTGGAGACTAGTTTTTATAATGTCCGTTTGATTGATTTTGTTCTTCATGTAAGACTCTCTCTTCCCGCTCTCTGTTACGGTTAAACTAGGGTTTGGTGTGGCTTATCTGGGATTTTAGAAGGGCTTTTGAATGTGTTAGTTATCTCTTGCAACTGAACGGGATTGGAATCCCGATGTTTGATGTTCCCTAATTCATAGCCCTGTCTTCGAGTATGATCGTATATGGATTTAATTTAATTTAATTTTTTTAAGGAATTAGGGTTTCATCCTTAAAAAAAAAAGTTTGAGAAATTGAATCGTGGTTTATTATTCTCAGTATTGGAGACTAATTTTTATAATGTTTGATTGATTGATTTTTTTATGTTCTTTTGCAGGCTTCTTTGTTGAATCTGTCTAACTCCCAATCATCAAATACAATCTTTTGTTCGGGTGCTTCGAAAAGAAGAAATGGTCAGTTGTTTTGTTTTGTTGTCTGATTTCACTCTTTTGGCACTGGATTTTGATCTTTCATGACACATCATAGCTGAATTATTGTATTTTTACATTGTCCTCTTTTTTCTGCTGACAAGTCTCTAGTAACGAACTTGTCTCAATATTGTGAAAATTCGTGTTAGGCTTTTGGAATGTTTGTGCAGTGAATTTTTTATGAAAAACTAAAAGAGTTAATTATATACCACAACTTTAGTTTTGATGTACAAGGTACTGGTTCTACAGTGTTATTTCTTTTTAATGTAAACAAGGTAGTACCGCATATTTTTCCTTTTTTTTTATATTGACCTATACTTTTTTTTTAAAAAAATTCCAGGCAACCCTTGCGGACTCTTTCTTGGCGGATCTAGATGAACTTTCTGACAATGAAGCCCCAATTGTAAGTTCAACTCTCTCTTTTTTGTATTTTCTTACTTCAGAATAGGATAATTAATTGTAACTAATAATACATGGTAATCAGTAAATGACTGGTGAGCAGCATCTGTTCTGTACTAGAATCAGTAAGTGATGTAAATATTGTCTATACACTTATCCATTTGGTGGCATTGGGAGTAATGGATCCATTATTTGGTCCTTTTCCTTTTCCAAAGATACCTATCCCTTGTTGATTGATGTGGTTTATTTATGTAATAATTATGTCATGTAGTAGTCTTCACAGAGAATATATGTTTTTTTTGTGCACCCCTTTCAAAGAAATGGTTTGAGAATGTACAGTTGTTTTGGATGGAATGTAAATTTTGAGTAAGACACCACTTAATCCAGTGAAGTTGGTAAAAATTGATAATTAATTATGTGACTTAATCTATCTGACTGATTGGCTGATCTAGATTTGAATGAACATTTTTATTTCATGCACTCCTTACATTTGGTATTCTTTAAGTCATTATTGATTGTCTTACCTTCTCTCTGTCTTTGTCCCAGGATAATGATGAAGGTGATGTCGGAGAAATGGAAGAAGATGCTAATGATGATATGGCTGACATTGAAGCACTTAACTATGATGATCTGGATAGTGTATCGAAACTGCAGAAAACACAGCGTTATATTGATATTATGCAGGTAGATGTGGAATATAGATTTGTTTTCTAATTCATCCTTCTGATTAAGTACCATAAGTGAATCATACAAATAATCATGAAGAGAAAATATGCAATGCATCTATGACTTAGTTTTTTTCCTATAACATATTACATAAATATAAAGAGAAAATTCAGCAATGAAAGATCCAAAATTTTTTTGATTTTTGTATCAACAAATTTTTTTTTTTAGGCCGACTAGTCCCCGCATAGGCCCATTAGACCCATAGACCCGCTTGGGGGCACCGCCTAGACAAGCGATTATACCCTAAGCGTGCGGAAAGGCCCCGCCTGCCTAGGCGGCCGATATCCCCGCCTGCCTGTATTGTTTTAATGAAGCTATGTTGTCATTTTTTTACTTCTTTTCCTAGTTTATCTTCCATGGATCACCATTTAGTGTAAACTGAGATTATAGACCATATGGTCCATATCTATCAAGGAATGCTGCTAAATATTTTAACATGCATTGGGTAAATTAAAATGGAATATTAGCAATAATTTGAGAGACCTCTGTTGGGGGTGTGACTTTTATTTGCAAAGGTGCGGATGACAATGCAATGCAACCTACCCCAAAGTTGAGACCCTTGGATGCATGATGACTTGTTGCCTGATCATGTCCATTGAATTTGATATTGTTCATGAAATAGGTTTAACATTTTATATCTGAATATTTTTCATGTTGTATTTTCATTAAGCTATGTTTAATTTTAATGCCAGCAGGCAGCATATATGCATGTCCTCTGATTTCTGTTTTGCATATCCGTTCTGCAGAAAGTTGAAGATGCACTTCAGAAGGGATCCGAGATGTCATCTCATGGAATGGTATTAGAGGATGATCCTGAATACCAGCTCATAGTTGATTGTAACGCTTTATCAGTTGACATCGAGAATGAAATTATAATCATCCACAATTTTATCCGTGATAATTATCGTTCGAAATTTCCGGAACTTGAATCTCTTGTACATCATCCAGTCGATTATGCTCGAGTTGTAAAGAAAATTGGGAATGAAATGGACCTGACCCTTGTTGATTTGGAAGGGCTTCTACCCTCAGCTATTATAATGGTTGTTTCTGTCACTGCCTCAACAACAAGTGGTAAGCCACTTTCAGAAGAGAACCTTAAAAAGACTACTGATGCATGTGATCGGGCACTTGCGCTTGATTTATCAAAAAAGATGGTCCTTGACTTTGTTGAGAGCAGAATGGGATACATTGCACCAAACCTTTCTGCTATCGTTGGAAGTGCAGTTGCAGCGAAATTAATGGGGACTGCTGGTGGACTATCTGCATTAGCCAAGATGCCAGCTTGTAATGTTCAGCTTCTTGGAGCAAAGAAAAAAAACTTGGCTGGATTTTCCACTGCAACTTCCCAATTTCGTGTGGGGTATCTTGAACAAACAGAGATCTTTCAGAGCACACCACCATCTTTGAGGATGCGTGCATGCCGTTTGTTGGCTGCTAAATCAACTCTTGCTGCAAGAGTTGATTCTACAAGAGGGGACCCAACAGGAAAGACAGGAAGAGATTTGCGGGAAGAAATTCGCACAAAAATTGAGAAGTGGCAAGAACCACCTCCCGCAAAGCAACCCAAACCTCTTCCAGTTCCCGATTCAGATCCTAAGAAAAAGAGAGGTGGTCGGCGATTGAGAAAGATGAAGGAGAGGTATTTTTTTTCCATTCTTGCAAACATGTCTTGGAGAGTACAGTATATCTATATCTATATCTAGGTTCCTCTTTGCTTATTTTCTTTTGCACACTTTCTCAGGTATGGGTTGACTGATATGAGGAAGCTAGCAAACAGAATGCAGTTTGGAGTACCAGAAGAGAGCTCTTTAGGTTAGTTAAAATACGTTTTACTTCACAGAAACTTATTTATTTTATACCCCCGTCTATTTCTTTTGCCTACAGATTGATTGTTATTTATTTTGTTTTCATATATCTGGATAAATTCAACTTCTTATGGAACAATTCAGGTTCACTATAATCTTCTCATATCTCATATACATGCATGAAGTCCTTACTGGATGGTCAGGTTAATGTACACCCAAATATTAGTCAATTAAAATGTTAACTGAAAACTGATTACCATCATCCCTATTCCAGTTAAAGTGATTTCTTGAAATCATGATATGACAATGTTTTGCTGTATCTATTTTTTTGGTAATTGTGTTTTGATATCGGTCAATTATGATTAGCATGTAACATATATATTTATATTAAAGTTGATATCTTTTAAGGCAATTCATTTTAGATCCTGTACTAAATGCTCTTATTGCTCATGCCAACTAAATAATGATTGCATCACAATTCAGATTATTTAAGTATGTTTTGAGTATTTATAAACCAGTTTGTTTGGGTTACATTTGTTTTAGATTGAAGAACAATAGCAAAAATGTGTAGGCTGATATGTAATTTGATGATCATGTATTATTGTGTAGGCGATGGCCTGGGTGAAGGCTATGGAATGCTTGGACAGGCAGGAAGTGGAAAGTTGCGCGTATCAGTGAATCAGAAAAAACTTTCTTCTAAAGTTGCTAAAAGGTTGGTATTACATGTGTTATCAACATCCTTTTATTTTACCTTGGCAAGTTCATTTCTTTTGCATTCCTTTAAAAAAAAAGTAGCTCAACAACGGAAAAAAATGTTTATATCGTTTTTATCTCTGCCCAGATAACAATATGCCATTTTGACCAACGTCCTATTTTTTCAGGTTTAAGGAAAAATCCTATGGAACTGGTGGTACCACTTCTGGACTGACTAGTTTGGCATTTACACCTGTACAGGTGAGAATTGTACATGAGTACATGCATGAGTAATTGCTCTTTGTTTCTTTGATTTGCCATTTTAGTTCAATTCATAAATAAAAAATTATCATCGAATTCTATCCAACTCGTGAATTTTTATTTAAAAATATGAATATATAAAAACAAGTTTGTGTTTAAAATATGTCATGCACTTATGTTTCAGGGGATCGAGCTCTCCAACCCACAGGCACACGCAAACCAACTTGGCAGTGGGACTCAGAGCACTTACTTCTCTGAAGTGGGGACGTTCAAGAAGATTAAAAGGATTTGAGCTCTCGCCCTCCCCTCACACCGCGAGTCTGATGTTTCTGCAGCTCTGCTGTTCACCTTTTGATATATTTCTAGATTAAGTAAGTGCACCGTAGAAAGTAGATGTGTTATATTGACTACCTGATATGGCTCTACATTCTGATATTTTCTTTTCCTATGAAACACAAACCTTGTTCGACAGGAGCTTCATTTGCAGGATTGGCTACACAGAGGTGTGTGAAATGTAAATTGTTCTTTTAACGGCATGGTCTAAGATCAATCACTTCTGTTATGAGGTATTTATGAGGTATTCATCCTGATATCAATATGATCCTTGTAAAAGTCTGGGGCTGTTTGGGACTGCTTGCATTTGTTTCTCATTCCAAGCATGGTGGGGATGAAACCTTTAAAAGCGAGATATCAGGAATGACTTACAGAAGTATTTGGATTTTTGGTTATATTTAAAAATAGTCTTCAGCAAACTAAGCGTCTTAATTCAATAATTTTCATAGATGTGCGTATATTCTCATAAAATGCTATTTTTATCTATACTTTCTGTCAAGGTTTTTCCATCTGGATCAACAATCACAGGTATCCACTGAAAGTAAACATGCTTGTGTGTTTTCTGTGTATGCATGAATGAGTTATTTCATTTAATCTTCCAAGAAACGTGGCTTCAAGGTCACAGACTCCATCTTTGTTAGAAACGTAGGCTGTGAACTGATGTAGGTAACTTGCAGGTTTTGTGGTGACGTTTCCTGTGACACCATGTAAAACTGACCTAGTGTTTTGTTCTTTGTTCACAAATAGCTTATTCAGGCATAGATTTTACATGGGAATAGGTGAGATTAGATGATTTTTTTATTTGGTCATTCTTTTCTATATTTTGATAGTTTTTGTCTCTTGTGTTTGTCATATTAGGATATATAGTTATATTTATTTTATGATTGAGTAGAAATAAATCATACTTCCTTTCTATCAACGTATATGATTACATCTTATTCATACTAAATAAATATGTATTATTTTTTATAGAACTGAGAATATTATTCCTGTTCTAATATATGCACATCACTGTGTGGGTAGTGATCCAAAATTAGAAGGATAAATTCTGATTTAGGAACAAAGTTACTAAATTTGTCCAAAGTTTATTTCTATGCATATAGAGGTGATAAACAAGTCGAACGAGCTGAGTTTTGATCCATTCAGGCTTGTTTGTTTAGTATCAGGCTCGGTTTGAGATCGAGTTTAATTTTGTGTTTAAGCTTGACTCGTTTAGCTCATGAACAACTTGGTTAAAGCTTTGCTTGTTTGGCTCGTGAAAAACTCGGTTAAAACTTTGGCTCAGTTCATTTGTTAAACAAGCTAAGTCAAGCCAAAGCTCGAATCAAGGCTCGGCTTGGTACGCAGTTATTTAGCTAAAAATAATAAAATTATTTAGCATTTGAAAAGTCAATTTTTACACATCATAACATCTTATACATGTGAAAATGACATAAGCTTAAACTTAGGCTTGACTCGGGTTTTGGTTTTTTCTTTTTTATGTTAAATTACGAGGTCCGGCTCAGCTCGGATCAGCTCAGATCGTTTACAAGTCGAGCTTTAAAAAGTGTTTAAACTCAGTTTATTTGTTTAATCAAAGGAGTCCGAAAGAGCTTTAACCAATTCAAGCCCAAGCTGAATCCGAGCTGCTCGGCTCGTTTACCACTCTTATATGTATATATACTGAACACTAAGCTCACTCCATCTCTCTCCTCCCCATAAGTTGTAACCTGCTTTAAGATTTTGAAGGACAACTAAGGGCTCATTCGAACAAATTTTTTTGTGGTGATTTTAGCCTTTTAAAAACTAAAAAGCTGTTATTAAATATATCAGCTTATATGTAAAGCAAGTATTGAATTTTATTAAATGACTATATTTTGAAATCTGTATTTCATAAAATAGTTCAAATAATTACATCTTAAAAACCGTGTGCAAAATAGTTAAAAGTTGTTTTCAAACTGTATTTTTAAACGCACAATGTATGATTTTGTGTATGCCATGTGTTAGGTTATGCACGCCCCACGTGATGGGTTCTCGTTAAGTGAAATATTAATTTTCTGAGAGTATGAGTGATTCATTGACATACACCGTGTTGATGGGCAAGTTCATGAGTTTATTGGATTCTTTTCGGTGTTACCTAGGGTTAGTAAATGAGTCGAGCTTTGATTTGTTTAAGCTCGGCTTGTTGAATATTAGACTTAATTCTGCTCGGTTCAGAATTAAATTTAATTTTGTGTTTAAGCTCGGCTTGTTTGACTCGTGAAAAGCTCGGTTGAAGCTCGGTTCAATTCGTTTGTTAAACACACCAAGCCAAAGCTTGAACCAAGGCTTGGCTTGGACTCGTTTAGCTAAGGGTCTTCAACAGGCCCGAAAGTCTGGCCGGCCTGTTTTTAGGACGGGCCAGGCTTGTGCCTGGTTCTTGGGCCCGTTCGGGTTGGCCCGTAGGCCCATGGAGGTATTCCAATAAATGAGTAACATATCATTTTTATTTAAATTGTGGTTGAATTATACAAATTATTAACATTTATATAGTTATCAACCTACTTTGATACATGGAGTTATTCATTTTTTCAAGTAATTAATTAATTTAATATTTTTATTATGAAAATTCAATAGATACAAATATTTTTTTAATATTATACTTTAAATTTTGTGTTATTTTAATTCTATATACAAATAAACAATTTAAAATTTAAAAATCAAAAGAAATAAGATGTTTAGAATTTGGGCCATAGGCCAACCCGTGGGCCTAAACCCAGGCCTGGCCCGTGAGGCCCGTTCAGGTCCGGGCCCATGGGCAGGGCCTGGACTCTTTTTGTCATGGGCCGGCCCGGGCCCGCTGGCCAAGCAGGCCCACGGGCCGGGTCGGGCCGTCGCCGACCCCTACATTTAGCTAAAAAAACTTGTTTAGCATTTGAGAAATCATAATTTATAAATCACAACACCTTATACTTGTGAAAATGACATAAGCATGAGCTTGGCTTGAGTCCATTTTTATGTTAAGTAATGAGCTTGTATAGGCTCAGTCTTGACTCGTTTACAAACCGAGTTTTAAAAAATGTTCATGCTCAACTCATTTGTCTAATCAAACGAACCTCAACGAACTTTAATAGAGCCGAGCCCGAGTTGCTCGGCTCATTTACCATCCCTAGTGTTACCTGGAGTGATCCAAACCGGGGTGGATCTTTTAGTTGGCTAAGATTTTACCAACTTTTGTTTTGCTTGGTCAAGTAGTATTTATGTTTTGAGTGATGATACATTCGGTTCATTTTTTGGCCTAGGCTACATTCCCATATACTATGGTAACACGATATATATTGCGTTATCATAGTGTATGACGCAATTTTTATTTTCTCTTAGTGAAAAGAAATTCATTAATGCATATCAATATATACATTAATTCATATAACAACACATACTTTAAAAATTACATTATTTCATATAACAACATATACTTCAACAAAATAGTGTGATTAAAAAAAAAAAAAACAGGTGTGGGTTGCAATTGATGTTGTAAAACAAATTCATTTTTATTTTGATCATAAAAATATTAAATTAAGTTGATTAATCTTATCTAAGGTAAAAACCGCATCAAATAATAATAATAAAAACCACATCTAACCCCTTGTCCTCTAGATTTAATAAATGAGTTTAAATGGATTTAGTAGTTTAGTGGGCTCTTCAAATCATTTAAATGGATGATCTATACAAACAATAAACAAAATTTCATCCTAATAAATTTGTTTTATCCTAATTAATCAAACCTCTTTATAAACCAAAATTTAACCAAACAAATTACATCTTTGTATATTCTACAAGCGGGGATCCAATGGGAAAGACAGGAAGATATTTGCGAGAAGAAATCTGCAAAAAAATTGAGAAGTGGTAAGAACCACCTCCCGCGAAACAACCAAAACCTCTTCCAGCTCCGGATTCAGATCCTAAGAAAAAGAGAGGTGATCGCCGATCGAGAAAGACGAAGGAGATGTATTTTTTCCATTCATGAAATTCTCTCTGGAAGAAGAGCACATTATATGTATATTTAGATGCTTCTTTGCTTATTTTCTTATTGCACACTTTTTTCAGGTATGGGTTTACTGATATGAGGAAACTAGCAAACAGAATGCAATTTGGAGTAGCAGAAGAGAGCTCTTTAGGTTAGTTAAAATAACTATTGCTTCTAAGAAACTTCCCCCGTCTACTCTTTTGCCTACAGATATTGATTCTTATTTATTTTGTTCTCATGTATCTGCCTGCATAAACTCAATTTCTTATGGAACATTTCAGGTTCATGATGATCTTATCAATGATCAATGCTCTTTTTTTTTCCAGTTTATCTGATGTAGTTGCATACATGCAGTCCTTACTGGATGGTCAGGTTAATTAACCACACCAGTTTCTCTTTCTCTATTTCTCTAGTTAGTAGTATTTTTAAAAGCTGAGTTAGCACCAGTCTTGAGCAAACCAAGAAATGTGTGCACCAAAATATTAGTCATATAAAATGATAGCTGAAAATTCTCTATCATCCCTGTTCCTTTTAAAGTGATCACTTGATGCCATGATTTTCCAAAATGTTTTGCTGTATTTTTTTTTGGTAAGTTTGTTTTGATGTATCCCGGTCAATAATGATTAGCATATAAGATATATTTATATGAAAGTTGATATCTTCAAGGCAATTCATTTTAGACCCTGCACTACTCATGCCAACTAAATAATAATTGCATCACAATCCAGATTATCGAAGTATGTTTTGACTTTTTATAAAACCAGTTTGTTTAGGTTATATTTGTTTTAGATTGATGAACAATAGCCAAAATGCATAGGTTGTATCTATTATGTATCTTGATGATTGTGTATTATTGTGTAGGTGATGGCCTGGGTGAAGGCTATGGAATGTTTGGACAGGCAGGAAGTGGAAAGTTACGCATATCAGTGAATCAGAAAAAACTTTCTAAAGTTGCTAATAGGTTGATTTTCCATGTGTTATCAACATCCTTTTATTCTTCTTCACCAAGTTGCCTTCATTCTTTCTAAAAAAAATAAAGTAGCTCTACAACAAAAAAAAAGAAAATTTGCCATTATTTTTATCTGCTCAGTAACACCATTTTTTACCAACTTCTTATTTTTCAGGTTCAAGGAAAAATTCTATGGAGCTGGTGGTGCTACATCGGGACTGATTAGTTTGGCATTTACATCTGTACAGGTTAGAATTGTACTTGACATGACTAGTTGCGTTTTGTTTCTTGAATTTGCCATTTTTTCATAAATGAAACATTGTCGTCAAACTCTATCTAACCCCTGAATATCTATTTCTTCCCAAAAAATATGATTATCTAAAAAAGCAAGTTCATGTGAAATATGCTATGCACTTGTGTTTCAGGGGATCGAGCTCTCCAACCCACAGGCACATGCAAACCAACTCGGCAGTGGGACTCAGAGCACTTACTTCTCTGAAGTGGGGACGTTCAAGAAGATCAAGAGGATTTGAGCTCACACCCACCCCACACCGCTTCCTGACTGAGGCAATGTTTCTGCTGTTCACCTTTTGATATATTTCTAGATAAGTAAGTGTACTGTGGAAGCAGATGTGTTGTATTCATATTATCTGATATGGCTGTTGAGTCTACATTCTGATATTTTTTTTCCTATGAAACACAAACTTGTTCGACAGGAGCTTCATTTGCAGGATTGGCTACACAGTGGTGTGTGAAATTTATTTGTTTTTTCAACAAGGTGGTCTAAGATCAACCTCTTCTGTTATGAGGTATTCATACTGGTATTAACATGATCCTTGCATTAGTCATGAGCCTGTTTGGACTGCTTGCATTTGTTTCTCATTCCAAGCTGGGTGGGGGTGAAATCTTAATTCTTTCAGATATCAGGAGTGATTTACAGCTGTTTTGACATTTTTGTTTATATTTAAGAAGTCTTCACTAAAGTAAGCAGCTTCTTTCAAAATTTTTCATATCTGTGCGATATTCTCATAAAATGCCTATTTTTATTTATACATTCTGTCAAGGTTTTTTCATCTGGATTCATATTCACAAGTATCCACTGAAAGAAATATGCTTGTGTTTTTTCTGTATAGGTTTGAATTAAGTTATTTCATTTTACCTTCCAAGAAATGCAGGCTTGAAGGCCTACTGACTTCATCTTTTTTAGAAATGTAGGCTGCAAATGATATACGAACTTGCAGGTTTTTTGGTCGCCTTGTCCACCCCATGATAGTGCTCGTTCCAACACTCTTTGTGACACCATGTAAGGGTCAATTTAGCATTCATTTTCATTCTCGTTCAACTAGAACACTCAATCTTTCCATTCCTCGATATTCCAGGTCATATTATTTTAAGGCGACTGTCATGTCATCAAAAAGTCAAGGTGACCAATCAATCTGTAGCGACCTCGGGGGAGAGTGCTGATGAATATGTGTAATATTGTTTTGGATGTAAATTTTTTTATAATGAAATACATGCCCACATAAAAATAAAGTTTATAATCAAATGAATTTAATGTATATCGTCTCATATTTTCATAGGTCGAGTATATACTTACTAATTTATTACTAATTAGAGAAATCATATACTTAGATTAGGATTGCAGGAATGTCCATTAATAAATTAGATATTGATTGGGTAATGGACATTATATGCTGCTGAGTGCTGAGTGCTGAGTTACTCCACAAAATTCTACAGGACGACCTGAGAAGCTAAGACAAATGGTATATTAGTGTCTTTTTTTGTTTTATTTGGGTTTGGGGAATGTCTGATCAATTCCATCTTGTTTTTAAAGTGATGAATTAGGGTTTATGTAGAACTTTATTTCTATAACATTTTCCACAGACAAACGGACAAACCATGTTTTTCAAAGGGTAATGTCGGCAAAAAAAAAGCGCAAAAAAGTTATAGACAGCAATACAGTTTGAGTTAAAGATCGCATTGCATATAACTGTTTTGAATGCGTCTCATATGGCCTTATTTACAATTGATTTCCGAAATCAGTTTGTGCACTGTAGTGTTTAAAATAATTGATTCTAAAAAAATTATTATCAACCATCAGATTCATAAAAAAAAGTCAATTTAAAAATAAAAAAAAGAAGAAAAACTGGAGTTTGAAACTGTGTAATAATTGTTTCAAATAAGGCTTGATTCATACCCGTTTGGATGTGGAATAGTCTTATGAAATAAGTGAAAGTGAAAATAAAACAGAATAGATATTTTTGTTGTTTGGATGAGGGAATACCTTGGTATAGCCTATGTTAGAATGAATTAATATAAAATGGTATATGGATTCTAACCAACCACTGAAATTAAAGTTATTCTAGATTATTTCACTTAAAGAATATACAAGCTCACTGTCAAATCAATTGTCATCAACTCTTATAAATCATCTATCAAATCAACTATCATTATGTTTTCATCTTTTATAAATCTTTATCTATACTTTCAGTGGCGGGTCAGGATTTAACTCAAGAGGGGCTTAAAAATAACTAATGAATATTAGAGTCTTCACTACTTATTTACATTATTTATCAGAACCGTATATATTAAAAAAGGGAAATAGAAACTAGAAAATAAGAAATGAACAAAAAAAAAAAAAATTGAAAATTAATATATACTCCCAAAAGAACATTAATCAAGTTTTTACTTTAAAAGAGAACAAAAAAAAATTAAAACTTAAATCTTGGGTTTTGTTTTAATTTATTGATCTGTTAACACACACACACCAAATATTATGCAAAAAAATAAATGGAAAATGATATGTTCAGCTCCTTGTGCAGCCTCAATTGCAGTCCACACCGTTTTTCTTTTAATCTTACACTATCTCATTAAAGTACATGTTGGCATAAACATATAATAAATACATTAGTGTATTTTTTTTTTGTTGAAAAAATGATTTTTTTTTGCATAATACACTATGATAAAATTTCATATATTATGATAGCACAGCATATACTACGCTATTGTACTGTATAAAACTGCAAAATGGACTAAAGTATATCAGCGCTCAAAATAAATATATGGATGCACATTTTTTCATTGCTTGGTATAGATATACAAATTGATTTGTTGATAATCTTGGTTTTGTTTTCATGTGATTTGTTACCTTCAAGTTAGATTTATTTTTTCAAAAAAATCAAGCTGGGGCTTGAGCTCTCCTTGTCCCAAGGTAGCTCCGCCCTGCATACTTTATCCACATTTCACCCAAACAAGAAAATTATTTTATTACATTTCTCAACGAAAATAATTCAAAACACAATTAAACACAAAATCACTTTATCTTTATTTATACCCATTTGTGCTAGAATAACTGCATACCCAAGAATTTCTCTGTCTAAGTTTTCTCTCATAGATCTCCGGTTCAAATCCTCCAGCTTTACTTAATGTATATACGGTTTGTAGATGATTGTGTGCATCCGGAATTTTTTTTCTACTGATTGTATGCGTCCCGCACGAAACTACATGTACCATCTAAAAACTGATACTTTAGACAAGATAGATTCACAGAAAAGGAAACAAGTGTGTTCAAGATTTAGGTGGTGTAAGTCCATCTTCAGAACCTGGGTTGGGATGAGCAACAACCTCACCAGGTATGCTTCGACAGGATAGAAACCGTATAAATGACAGATGTAGGGGGACAGGAGGACCTGAAACTGAAGGTTGGAACAATCAAGGTATGCACTTGCATCCTCCAAGAAGAAATAAATGAGGCTTGCATAAAAACTCACACATGCTTGACATTTATGAGTACCCAAGCATCCCCTGGACATAAAGTAAGCTCTGTAATGCAAATAAGAAATTCAGATGTTTCCCGAGAAATACTCAATTCTCATGCTGGAGTGAAAGAAATACAACCACGAGTGCACGACATCGAAAATGCAACTCATGCTTACAACATGATCAACAAGGTTTTATCTCATCAAATTAGGAGCCAAATTTGGAAAGTGAAAAACAACTAAATACAATATTGCAAGTTTGCAGCAGTTTGCAAATGCTTCAGGTAAGTTCTATGATCACCAAACTGTTGATGTGAGAGGAGAGCTACCTACATGAAGTCCTTGGCCAAGTCTCAGCAGCCAGAAAAGATTATATTGTTGAGTATATAATTTAAGCAATTATCTCATTCCCCAAGATGTAAAACTAAGAAAGAAAGAACATTCAGAGTAAGGATTGCAAGCTCATTGATGAAAGGATAAACTAAAACATTCACTACCATAGAACCATCATCAATCTTTATTCTAAAGCATAAATCTCCATCTCTTTCAAATTTGTGAACATTATTGATTTTCTTAAATCTGGATATTAATGTTAAATAATGGAACACCAATAAATTTAAGATGGATTTCATTATTGCTTTCTGAAATATTGCAGTTGTCAATGTTAATATAAGTAGAAAACTGTGTTCAAGTTAATTGTCCAGAAAACAAGACAGGTCCATTGGAGGAATTGCATTGAATAAAGCCTTGGATGATGTTTTACTTTTCAATTCTGTGTTAAAATGAAATTGGGAGTTTTTAAACTGGGTTGAGCTTAGGTGGAGTGAAAACCTATCCTCACCTTCAGTAGAACTGCAATTTTAATATAAGATATTGTTCAATAAAAAATTACTCTGAAGAGGCAACAACTTTTAATTTAGCATCAATAGGTTTTCCATAGAAGGTGCCCATCCAAGTTTCCCTCGTAACTTTATATGTTGAATTTTTCTTATATCATCATAATTATAACATTGAAGTATTGTACTGATATGGAAAAAAATTCATTCAATGAGATCTGATAGTCAATGGAGAGATCCAGCATGTCAGCATATCATAGGCCATGACCAAGTCAAAGAAGATTGATGACAGACACAGACTCTATACAGATGAGGTATTCCTGAAACGGTATCAACTTGATAACCACAGTGAAGTGGTTTATAACCCAACTGTGTTAACCTACCAACATATTTATCTCTCAAGAAAACAGAGATTACATTTTTTTTTGTAATGGGAAATGAAATTCAATATTGAGAAAGGCAAAAAGAAAAGCAACCAAGTAATGCTGTGTACATGGTTATTCAGATAGTACATGACCAAGTACTCAAATATAAATAATATGTTATTCATCATCTGAACACATGGAACTTTCATATCAGGAATAGCTCAACAAATGAAACTTTTTATTTTTATTTTTGGAATAATTCCATAAAACGCATCAACAGATCAATGTCATTCTAAAATGGTATGGGGACTAACTGTATATTTTTTCCCATGCACGTTCAGCAATCATACAAATTTGCGAATCATACCTTAGCAGTAGAAAAAGGTCGTGTCTATCAGTAAAATATCTCAATCAAGCTTTACAACATGTGTTCTCCAGGAACCCTGAACTCTGTAAATAGCATACATTTGTTCTTCAGGAACCCTGAACTCCGTAAATAGCATATACTTTGTTCTTCAGGAACCCTGAACTCCGTAAATAGCATATACTTTGTTTGTAGATGACAAAAAAGCAGCAACAGCAGCATGGGCATGCTCGGAATGTGTCTTGTTCCATCTTCAGAATTTCAGACAGCAAGCAGAGCACAAACATGCATATGATTTCCAAATCTGACTCCGACATCACAGAGTCCGGTCTCATGTAAGACCCAGTAATCCTCTAGTGAAAGACCTTGAATTCCTCACCCTACCTTTGCTTGCACTCTCCTGCTGGTTCTCAGTGGAGTCAAATAAAATCTTAAAAGCCCATTGTCCAGGTTGCCAGGGGAGGAATAGTGAACACTACGGCTCCGACCAAACCTGAAGTCCCTCTTTCGTGATTCATGTTGAAAGCTTTGGGAATTGACACCGCCCACACGATTTCCTCCATTCACCATCTGAATTTTCCTATGAGTCCCATTACAACGAGAATGCACCCTGCAATCTGATTCAACAGCCTCCCCGACATTTTCTCCAGAGAACTCTCGCCAAGTCTCGGACTGAGAGCGTTCCAACATGCGCTCGCGCTTCTGGATGAAGTCCCTAAACGGGCTGGTGAGACTGCGATGCCAAACCCTACCACACCCGCACAACCTCTCTCTCCCATCATCTGAAACCGCACAAGCTTCCGCAAGAGACCTCGTGCAATTCCCACTCACAGACGCAGGACTCTCTTCAACCAAACCAGCGTTCGCATTCCCACCATTCATCACAACCTCGGAAAGACTCGTCTTTCTCAAGTGAAGATTCGACAAGTTCCCGTTTTCGATCTCGGAATTGCTCGTACTGGCCATGGAACAACCGTCCGAAGAACGCTTATTGACATGATCAAACCGCGATTCCCAATCGCCAGACTTCCTCAAATCACGCATCCCCTCGACCTTCTCCTCCTTCTCAACAGAGACACTTCTTGTCCTCCACTTCAAAATCTTCCCCACGAAAACCGATCCCAACCACACTGAAACCCCTTTTGCCTTCAAATCCCCATCTTGAGCTACCTCAGAAACCCCATTCACTTCAGACCCATTTAGGGTTCCACAAACCCCTCTCTCTTCCGCTAACTCTCCATCATTTCCTTCACAAGCATTCCTATTGTCATCCAATTGAAACAGAGACAAAAGCGTTCTTCTTACCCTAACCTCGCCATGATCGGAGTTCTCCCCCAGTTCACGGTGATCCCCACCGTTCGTTCGTTTGCGGTCCACGGTATCAACGGCCGAGGAGAGCCTCTCCACCAAGCAAGCGGAGCAGAATCCAGTGATCGGCTGAGACGGGTGTCTATGGCATCTCGTGAGGCCCGGGTCCATGTCGATGAAAAACGACAAGCTCGGATTTCAAGTCATGGCTTCTGTGGATGAACAAGGAATCCTCAATCACGAAACCCTAACGGGGTTTATGGAATCGAAGAAGAACAACAACGACAAAATAAAAGCAAATCAATCACGGAATTTGAAATAATAAAAGAAAAGGTGGTTGAAAAGGTAGGCTTGATTTTCAATGCGAGTGATTACTTATCGGTACCGATTTTCGAGGGAGAGGAAAGATTTTACGAGCTCGGAATCGGCGAGTTTTGGACTCCCTCCGTGCGTCGCCGCTGTTTTGATGGTGACATTACGGGATTGCCCTTGAAGGGGACGACGGACCAGCGTTTTAGATTGTGATTTGTGAGGGGTTGGGTGGGAAGTCAAAGTCTCCAACGGTAATTTTGACTTTAATTCACGTGCTTTGTTCGTTCACAACGGCGGACTCTGCTTTTCTGGTCGGCCGCGGTTGTGGTGTACGTTGAAACTTGAAACTGTGTCCTTTTTGTGCGTTTGTTTTTTTAATTGAAGTCTCGTGTGGATCTAAAGTTTGGTAACATGATTAGAGGATAATTCAGTTTTTTAATTACGCAGAAAGTTAAATGCATTTTAGAATAAATTAAAAAAATATTTAATCTTATAGCATAAAAATATTGTTTTTAAAAAAAGTATAAAATATGTTTTTCAGTAAACAAAAGATGTCTAAGGCCCTGTTTGGTTGCATAATTAGGACGGATTTCTTTTTGAAAAGCTAAAAAGCTAAAATCGTGCAGTCAAACGGGACAACTTTTTACATAATCAGAAGCTGGATTCCTTTTTATTTCTCTTTTGAAATCCATGTTTTGAAAAGCTCAAAACAATGATTTTTTATCGAAATCGATTTTTTGATTGAAAAACAACTTTATCTACTAAACATTAAACTTCTTTCAAATATTGATTCATAAATAAAAAAAAGCATAAAAAAAGTCAAGGTTTAAAATCATATTAAAAAGTAACTTTATTGTAAAAACTATTTTTCTATCTATGTTTCCAAACGGACTGCCGCTTTATTCAAAATCTTAGGGTTCGTTTGGTTGCACGATTTGGGGCGATTCTGCTTTTTGAAAAGCTAAAATCAAAATCATGCAGCCAAATAGAACGGATTCCGGCGGAATCAAAAGCTGGATTCCTTTTAATTTTTCTCTCAAAATCGTGTTTTAAAAAGCTCAAAAACTGCAATTTTTTGTCGGAATCGATTTTTTGAATTGAAAAACAACTTTCTCTACCAAACATTAAACTCCTTTCAATATTGATTCCTGAATTAAAAAAAGCATCCTAAAAAAGTCAATGTCTAAAATCATCTTAAAAAACACTTTATTCTAAAAGCTATTTTCAATCTGTTTTTCAAAAGCTACTTTTAAAAGCTAAAAATTTTCAAACTTGAATTCAAAAACATTTTCAATGTTTAATTTTTTAAACCGCCATCATCAATTCTTTCTTAGACAAAAAAATTTAGGATTGAAAAACTAATCAACATTTTTCAAATGCTAAGTTTAAAACACATTTCAATTTCACATTCAAATGTAACCTAAATACCTAAATACACCAAAAAGGCTTTCAATTAATCCTTTTCCAAAATTTTATACAATTTTTTTTAATTGATATGACACATAACATGATTTAGCTACATTTTTTTTTATCTATTTCTTATTGTTAACATACTTCATATATTACGAATTGAAATATAACTATGACAATTATACTTCAAATTTTTTTTCCTATTATCTATCATTTTTTAAATATAATTATTATATTTTAAGAGATTTTACATAATTGATAGACGAAGACAGAGTGAATTGTTAAAAAATAAAGCATGTAAAATTATTCTCATTATTCATTTATTATTGTGCAATATATAATAATTTTTTAAAGGGGTTAGATTAATTATAAAAACTATATATCATTATTTATGTCATTAAGCATTCTTAAATGAATCAATAGAGATAATAATTAAATAAGATAGGATAATTAGATCATTTTAGTGATAAAAATGAAATGAGATTTTTTATAACAATTTAAAATGACTTATTTGGATATTATATATCTTAAAATTATTTTCTTCACGAATTTCCTTTTTTTCTTATTTAAAAGAAATGTTACGCTACTCGTGTGAAGCCACGTAAGCAGTGAATATGGTCATGAAATAAGTTACTGGTCGTGAAATAAAAGTGTTTTGGGGAGTTTGGTAGGACTTTTGATTAATTATGATGATTTATGTGGACATTTATCGTGCCGTCTTGCTGGAGTTTGCCAATTTGTATTTTATATTTGACTACACATTAACATTTAGAGTGTGTTTGTGCATGATGGAAAGTGAAGGAAAGTGAGAAAAAGTAAAAAAATTTCCTTGGCCACTAAAAAAGTTAGCATTTGTGTCAAACAAGAAAAAAAAAATTTCTATAACTTTTCTTTCCTGTTTTGTCTTATTATAAAAAGTGAAAAAAAATTTCATTTCCTATAGGTTAGAAATTGAGAGAAAGTGATGGAAAATTTTTTCACCACATACACAAACACCTTAAAAGTTGATCAAAGGAAATTTTTTTACTTTCCACCACTTTCCCTTTAACCAAAATTTCTTCACTTTCTTTCATTTTCCTTCAACTTTGTACACAAACACACCTTAATATCATCTGTACATTTAATATCTCATGAAATATTTAGATTTGCTAAAATTAAGGTGTTATGATTAAATACGATGACAACAATAATTAAGATATCAAATTGGGGGATGATTTGGGTACCCGATTCACAGCGATCCTCCCTTTTAGCTATTGTTCTGCCCGAACAACTTGCTAATATCTCCTCCTTATTAGTGGACAGGGGAGGAGTCCCTGCGAAGACTCTTCGAGGATCAAATTAGATATAGTTCTTTTGGAGAAGTGTTAACTTATCCACTCTCTTCATCTCTTTATCTCTCTCTCCGGTATATATGTTTTTGTCCAATTGTACTCCTATATCCTCTATCCTTTAGCATGACCAAACGGATCCAGTGATATCCGATGGAATATGATTTCCACCTGGGTGGTTCAGCCAGCCATTCGTGTGTGATTTGGCGAGATACTATTGATGGAAAATTAATACATTTAAATAAAAAAAAATGTATTAATTAGTTTCCAAATTAAGATTTAAAAGTTAATGGAATTTACGTTTTGATTTTCGTAACGACCGGTAACGTTTGAATTTTAAACATTGGAATTAAATATGGTAATTAATCACTTACCATAATTAGTGTGTGTAATTATTGCGAACGTTATACTTCCAACGGTCGAATCTCTGTGCCTATAAATTGGTCATTTTCGCAGAGATTTAAATAAGGTGGAAAAAAACTAAGTGTTCAAATAGCAATCATCCACAAATAAACTTCTTATTTTTCCTTGTTCTTTTGGGCGATCAAGTCTGCGACCGGTTCGACTTCTCTTCTTGCTTGCACCAAGAAGAGAACAGCAAGGGCTGGGTGGTTTTATCTTGAGAATAGATCGTCGAGAACCCTGTGCGACTGAGGGGGCGTATTCTGTTCTGAAGACAGCGTTACCACGTGACTCCATACCAGGCTCTTCTAATCCATATTCTCATTGTTTTTTGTCTGATAATAGGTTATTTGTCCAACAATTTCAGAACAGAACACTTCTATTATCAGCTTTAATTTTTTGCCATGGATTTTAACGATTTATCTTAAATATGTATTCAAATGAGAATTCTCTTTCGGGCCTATATTGGTGATAAAGCCGTATCCTTTTGTTGCAGTTTATCACGGAATTTTGTATATTTAACACTTTCCCTCTGTTCCTCGAATACTCAATTCATCCCCACCTTCCTCTGCTTTCAAGTGGGGTTGTTTCAGTGGGGATCAAAACCAATCCATTATGGGTCATCTTGATTTCAATCTTGGTTTACAATGTCTCCTCCGTTTGCGCTTCTTTCGACTACGGGACCGCCCTCTCGAACAGCCTCCTCTACTTCGAGTCGCAGAGGTCTGGGCTCCTTCCGTACAATCAGAGGGTCACTTGGAGGGGCCATTCCGGCCTCACCGACGGCCTCCAACAAGGGGTCGATCTTGTCGGAGGGTACTACGACGCGGGGGACTACGTGAAGTTCGGGTTGCCTATGGCGTTCACGGTGACGATGCTGTCGTGGGGGATCATCGAGTACCGCGACGATATCGCCTCGGCGGGCGAGCTTGAGCACGCTCTCGAGGCCGTCAAATGGGGCACGGACTACTTCATCAAGGCTCACACGGATGTTAATGTTCTCTGGGCCGAGGTGGGTGATGGGGACTCAGACCACTACTGCTGGCAGAGGCCGGAGGACATGATGACGTCCCGACAGGCGTATAAGATCGATGCGGAGAGGCCTGGGTCCGATTTGGCCAGTGAGACTGCCTCGGTCATGGCGGCCGCGTCTATTGTGTTTAGAGAGACTAATCCACATTACTCTCATCTCCTCCTCCACCACGCCCAGCAGTTGTTCGAGTTCGGGGACAAGTACAGAGGGAAATATGATGTGAGCATTGGTGTTGTGAAGGGCTTTTATGCGTCGTTGAGCGGATATAATGACGAGCTCCTCTGGGCGGCTCTGTGGCTCTACCGGGCGTCTGGTAGGGAGGAGTATCTGAAGTATGCCATCGACAATGCGGATTCTTTTGGGGGAGTCCATTGGGCCGTCTCTAAATTCAGTTGGGATATCAAGTTTGCAGGAGTACAGATTCTTGCTTCCCAGAAATGATTATATATGTATATTATTTCAATTCCATTGATATTATTCCAACTATATTTTAATATGAGGCTTTACGAAAGGGTGCTCAGGTATGTTTTTGAGACTATTGATCATGATATTTTATGCAATCAAGATATTCTATGTGATTGAGATATTATATATGAAATCCTATTATATGAGGCTATTGGAATTCTCCTCTGGATATTATATATAGAATTATTATTATTCTGGACTTATTGACATTCTGGATTTGTTTTCTGGGATTTCGATGCATATGGTATGGATATTACCTGGTTTCTATATTATTTTATCAGTGAAATGGAAGAGTTTTAAGGTATGTGACTAAATACCATTTTATTTTAATCGCACATGTTTACATGCAAATGATTTGGTAAATGACATATTTTATATATTCTTGTCAATGTGGGGGTTATGTGTAACTCATATTTATGTGATAAATTAGACCAAGTTATGAGAATTAAAAGCATGTGATGTGTAGAGAAAATAAGTAGATTTTATTTATGTTTTATATGAAAAATAAATGATCATTAATGAGTAGACATTTATTTTACAATTACCTCCTAATTAGAAATGACATGCATTTATTCATGGAATAATTTGTGAGTTCATGTGGGGGTTATAAGTATGGCTGAGTTATGAGAATTTAAATTATGTAATTTCATAACAGAATTAATCTTGTGGTGGAAACTGATATAGCATATAATATGGTTGCCATATACGTTTCATCTAATTGACACACACCCACACACATGATCACTTATTATTTGTGATATTAGTTTCATTATTAATTCATAATTGATAGTCTCATGCATATAATCATAGAGTAATTTGTGAGAGACAAATTTCATTCTCAAATATATAGGATTAATGAGCATGATATGCATTGCATCTTAGTAAGATGATTAATGAAATAATAAAATGAAGTTGGATGTTATTTCAGCCGAGATTGTATATTAAAGGGCTAGAAATATTAGAATTATTTGTTGGAGACTATTTCATGTTATTATGTAAATTGTGTGGGTTATAAATATGACTAAGTTATTATTCTATCATTTGTGGAGTAAGCTTAGCATATAAAATTGTTGCTATATATATGCTCATTTTTTATTAGAGATATTTGTTTCATTATTATTTTAAATTGATAATTTGATATATATATTCATTCATTAAATAATATGTTGGGGACATATTTGAATATATGAAATAAATGAGCATGTTGTTTTCATTTTATAGCATGTTAATCAAATCTAGAAATTATGAGTATAAAGAGCTTGATATATTATAATTATATATTCATTGGTGAATATTAAACTTTATTAGACATGCTATATTATGAGTTCTGGGGTTTGTGAATAAATTCACATATAACTCTTTAATAAATAAATAAAAAACATGGGTTTATATTCTTAAAGGGGATTGCATGCAACATGGTGTAATCTCACTTGATTTCATCAAATCAGTGAGCAATATTACAGATCCACTTATTAAAGGTCTAGTGAGGAGATTAGTCTTTTCTGCATCGAGGGGGATGGGTCTAAAGCCCATAATGTAGTACCACAGTGGATACCCTACCTATCCAATTGGAGATCCCATGAAGAAAGGTTCAAAGGGAAAAACAAACTGATGTGTATCTATGTTAAGTATTGAAATAAAAATAAAAATAAAATAAATGAGATTCATTATTTTATTTTTAAAAGAACATCCCTATGGTAACTGTGTCGGTATAGGAGGAGCAAACGCTCTGAACGAATTCAAGGCCTATAAGGCAGGGTGTAGCACCGCACAGTGCACCATTTGAGAATTCTACTATGTGAGTGTGATCGTGGGGCCGCAATCCATGAGAACAGAGGCTGATCTCTAAAGCACTCATGAAACAAGATAAGCGTAACGGCCGTAATGCGCACACCGATAAAGAACCTGGTCTAGTGCTTATACCGTGTTGTGTGACTTACTGAAGTTTGATCAAAAGGGTCTAGTTCAAGACCTAGTTCACTACGTCCCTTCAAATGAAAGTGAGTTAACACTAAGTGAGGTTCAAAGCCCTAAGCTACCTCACCGAACACACAGTATTGTATCGCCCAAATTTATTTTTATTTTTTATAATAAAATTATTTAATCTTGTGGGGGATTGTTGGAAAATTAATACATTTAAATAAAAAATGTATTAATTAGTTTCCAAATTAAGATTAAAAATTTAATGGAATTTACGTTTTGATTTTCGTAACGGCCGGTAACGTTTGAATTTTAAACGTTGGAATTAAATATGGTAATTAATCACTTACCATAATTAGCGTGTGTAATTATTGCGAACGTTACACTTCTAACGGTCGAATCTCTGTGCCTATAAATTGGTCATTTTCGCAGAGATTTAAATAAGGTGGAAAAAAACTAAGTGTTCAAATAGAAATCATCCACAAAAAAACTTCTTATTTTTCCTTGTTCTTTTGGGCGATCAAGTCTGCGACCAGTTCGACTTCTCTTCTTGCTTGCACCAAGAAGAGAACAACAAGGGCTGGGTGATTTTATCTTGGGAACAGATCGTGGAGAACCCTGTGCGACTAAGGGAGCATATTCTGTTATGAAGACAGCGTTACCACGTGACTCCATACCAGGCTCTTCTAATCCATATTCTCATTGTTTTTTGTCTGATAATAGTTTATTTGTCCAACAACTATCCCATCCATAATACGGTTATAATAATTCGAAGGAATGTGATCTTGTCTGGCTGACTTGACCATAATGTAGGATCTAGTGGGGTTCGGGTTATCCTCATTTCACAACGGTGGAGGACTTGTGGTAGGTGGGGATCCAGTTGCACAACTTGTCGGGAGGAGGCGTGGCCGCAGAGGTGGTTGCAATAATAGTCTTGATGACTATGTAGATTGTATGACTCACACGTAACACAATAGTTTTCAAGGACCAACGAGTACATGTAAAAGGGCGGAACCAGGATTTTATATAAACTAAACGAGTTTGTACTCCATTTCTATAAATTTTGTATACTTTATTTCTAATAAATTTTGTCATAGATATACAAAAATATAAAAATAGGCAAAAGATAAAGTTTTTTCAGAAATATATTATTGAAATTATGTTTACGATCCTTTAAAGAATATAAATCATCTTTTATCCAATCTGAGTCAATTTTTCAGAAAAATAAAATTTCAATGTAAACAATCATAGAATCTACAAAAAAATCATCTTTCATGTTAGTGTGAAGTGTTGTATTAACAAATTTTATAACAAAAAAAACATAATTGATCTCAATATATCTAAGCTGGTAAAGATATAAAAAAATCATTCTAACAAAGATTTAAAATTTTTATAATCATATTTTTGTACAAGAAATCTGAAAATCATGATTGAATTGGTAGTAACGGAGAATTCATTTCCCATCTTGTATTATTGCATAAAAAATGTGTATTTAACCATGTGATAGATAGAAATTGAGTTACATCTCTTCAATGCAAGGTAAGTGATGGTTGTTTGTATAAGTGGTGTAATGGGCAAATAATGGCGGGATTAATTAGCCTATACAAGGCAATAATCAACCATTTACAAATTGGTGTAATAAAGGATAATCAACCATAATTAAGGTTGTTGGAATTATGTGACCAGATATGCATAATTGACAATGTGTGTAACCGGCCCATATAATTCATTGCATGCATGAGTTACAAAAATTAATCACCACTGGTTTTTGAAACTTCCAGGAGTGCTAAACGTTCAATTTTTATTTAAATGCATGTCCCTTTTTACATTTTAATCTCCTCTGGCCTTTTTAATTGGTTATGCACATCTATTGCATGTGTTTCATATCATAAATGAAACTGCCATCCACCTTGATGAGGTACAATTAATTTGTGATTTTATTGCTTGCATGCATTGGGTTCATCACCTCCTATATAAGTGACTCATACTATGTGATAAAAAACAAGGAAAAATTGCTCCACAGTATCATCAAGAGATTCATCTTTCAACCACTCTATTCTCTTTTTATTTGGGCGTCTGAAAGGATCACAGTCTGTTCATCGTGGTTCTTCCGTAGCTCGCACCCCGGAAGGACAAAATCAGTTGTGGTCGTATCTCTCAGTGGTAGGAGCCATTCAACCCTGTGCGTGAGGGGGCCTTATTCACCGAGGACAGAGTGTCTTCACTCGCTTCCATATTTTCGGATACAATTTTCTAATCCATCTCTCTTTTATTTCATGATTTTATTATATATTTTAGAATATGCATGACTACATATATATTTGGTGTTTATATTCTTAATGTGTTAATTAAAAGAATTTGTGTTTAGCCTAATATTTGATTGTCACGCACAACAATCTCGGTGAATTAGTACACAAATTCTTATATTTGAAATGAATACATGTTAATATAATTTTATTATATTTGAGATGATGGAAAATATGCTGGCATATGAATTTTTGTGATCATGCATGTATTGATTATATTGAATAAATAACTTGTTTATGGCATAATCATATTACTGCGTGCATGAAATGTTTGATTAATAATAGCATATCCGAGAAGAAATATATAAATAAATAAGTATGCTCATGGTCTAATCATATCATTGCATGCATGCATGAAATGTTTATTGGAATACTTTATTATTTCATACTTGAAATGCCTAATGGACACTTCTTTTTTGAATGCATGCATGCACAGATTAAATATGCATGAAATCAGTTATTTTACATGCTGTGTTACAATTTTATGGACCGACTATTAAAAGGATGATGTACTTTTAATTATGTGCTTATGAAGATATTTTCTCTTCCTTTGGGTCACTGTGGTGTTCCTTTATTATTCGAAAAAAAAAATGTTGGAGATAATTTTGTTGGTGGTAATGAAAATAATTCCTGCCTTTTATTAAGAGTTTAAAATGTTCATCGTTACATGCATGTGGCTTTAATGAATCACTCTTGCTCCCATGCAATATAATCTCCAAAGCATTGGCTATAAATTAATACACCGAGAATTAATGCATGAGTTTAAAGTTTCGGTTACAAATTATTTTATTATAGAGTTGTTGTTTCATATATGCATGTGTTTTATTTTGTCTTTAATTCATGCATAAATTCAAAACGTATGCATGAATTGAATATGATCTTCTAAGATGCAAATTTGGGATAACCATCTATTTTAATTGGTTATATAATTAAATAAAAAAAGGAGGTTCTAATTGACATCCATGATGTTTAAGGCTTTTATTTTGGATTGACTTTTTTGGATTCAAGAAAAGAAATTTTGATTGCTTTCTTAGAAGGCTAAGAATTATCTTTATTGTCCGTTATAGAATACATAGTCTTCTCCCTCAATTGAAGAGATCATTTTAAGAGGACATTAAATGACATTTATCATGTGCGGCAATGATCATCAATTTGGTGAAATTTTTTCTTGTGAACTTGTTAATTTTATCTAAATATGATTGCTCATGTTATTGATTATGTCTTTCTCCGATCCATTGAGTTTGTCATTCTGTTTGTTCATGATACGACCTGTAGATAAAGTGAAGTTTAGACAAATATAATTATTTTGTTGGACTTTTGGACAGAGTTACTCGCATATCTTGTATCTTATCAGCATATCTCTCATGGAGGAAAGCTTACAATGGTTTGAAGTTGAGGAAAACAATTTTGATTATTTCAATATGAATAATCATTTATTCTTTCAACTTTGAGCTATTCAGAAATCCATTATCTTTGTGACATCTAGATCACATTTTGATACAAGTTTGGTGATGTTTCAATATTTTCATTACCACGGCTATTGGTATTTTTCTCTCGGTCATTATTATCATTTATTCAGAATTTTTATTATATCATCAGTGATTTGTGACTTAGCCATATTTTGTCAATGATCAAGAAGACTATTGTTATCTATCAACAAGAACCTTCAAATTCAGCATATAAGGGTTTACTCAGTGGTCTTCGTATACCAGTTTCGTGCTCTATTGAGAAAGGTTCATTATGCCAACCAATTTTTCAGTTTATGGGAGATCTATTTATGTTATTTGGCTTTTCTGGAGGTATTATATGAAGAACTATCTGGATATATTCTTCATGTGGCCTTCATATTTTGTATATTATATTATGGTATTCTAGAAGAATATTCAGTGTTAAACCGTTTATCCAAGGTACGTGAATCCAGAGCAAACTTTTGATTACCTTAATTATTAGTGGTTGTATTTAATAATTTTATGGTAATCATGCTCATATAAATGACTTGATTAAATGCATACTACTGTAGTGAAATCATGTTAATGTGCGTGTTATTATAATTAACATGTTTGTATGCTCATGAGATGGTGATCAAGCCTTACTATTTGCATGCTTAGCAAATAAATAAATAAATAAATATTGCATGTGATTTGTAGAGAATATTTTGCATGCATGTATGTCTCAAATTATTTTTTGAGTAGTCTCTAAATGTGGGGGTATTTGTGAAAATAAATCATTAAAAATTACAGTGGTAATTTACATATCCTAAAATGTGGGGGGAGACATATACCTTATTAATTAAAAAATTATTGAGAGAGAGACTACAAAATATTGGGACAAGAAAATGAAAATGTCTAGACAATTATAAATAAAACTTGAGTTGATTCACCTTATACTTAAGGGTATATAACTCGAGTTTGTGATGTTGCAGAGAACTTCACTAAAGGACTTGTGAGATGACTCGTCCTTAATATTGAGACCGAGGGAGATGTGGGTTAAGCCCATTAAATAATTACCTGCAGTGGGCTCTCTACCATTGTGATTGGAGATCCCATGAAGATGATTTTCAAGGGGTTAACGAAACTGTACGGGTAAATTTGTGAGTATTGTAGAGGAAAAACTCCTCTAACCCATCCCTATGGTAACAGTGCAAACTGTAGTGGAAGTAGGTTGAGCTAAATGCTCTTAATGAGTTCGAGTCCTTTTCGGACAGGGTGTGATCCATGCAGGCACCCTGGATAACTCACATATATGAGTGCACGGACGTGAGGCCGCGTTCTTTGAGATTTGGGATAAATCTCTAAGGCACTCAAGAAAGGATACGAGCACATGGCCGTAACGTGCTACCCCGCAGAACATGACTCATATCCTGTACCGTGTGTGTGATCAGTGAAACCGGACTAAAGGGGTCGAATTCAAGGACTTGGTCTATTCAGACTTCTCCGGCGAATATGATTTACACTAAGTGAAGGTTCAAACCCAAAAGGTACCTTCACCTATTACATGGTATAAGACGCCCAAAATTCTTTATTACAACCCAGATCAATTTGTTCTATCCAGATCATTCTATTTCATTCCTCATCTATCTCTATTTCATGCTATAGGTGGTTTTATTATGTATTTTTGGTCAGTGGGGGATTGTTGGAATTATGTGACCAAATATGCATAATTGACAATGTGTGTAACCGGCCCATATAATTCATTGCATGCATGAGTTACAAAAATTAATCACCACTGATTTTTGAAACTTCCAGGAGTGCTAAACGTTCAATTTTTATTTAAATGCATGTCCCTTTTTACATTTTAATCTCCTCTGGCCTTTTTAATTGGTTATGCACATCTATTGCATGCTTTCATATCATAAAATGAAACTGCCATCCACCTTGATGAGGTACAATTAATTTGTGATTTTATTGCTTGCATGCATTGGGTTCATCACCTCCTATATAAGTGACTCATACTATGTGATAAAAAACAAGGAAAAATTGCTCCACAGTATCATCAAGAGATTCATCTTTCAACCACTCTATTCTCTTTTTATTTGGGCGTCTGAAAGGATCACAGTCTGTTCATCGTGGTTCTTCCGTAGCTCGCACCCCGGAAGAACAAAATCAGTTGTGGTCGTATCTCTCAGTGGTAGGAGCCATTCAACCCTGTGCGTGAGGGGGCCTTATTCACCGAGGACAGAGTGTCTTCACTCGCTTCCACATTTTCGGATACAATTTTTTAATCCATCTCTCTTTTATTTCATGCTTTTATTATATATTTTAGAATATGCATGACTACATATATATTTGGTGTTTATATTCTTAATGTGTTAATTATAAGAATTTGTGTTTAGCCTAATATTTGATTGTCACGCACAACAATTAAGGGTAGTAATTAGGGGTAATTATGGATGAATAATGGTGGGAATAATCATAGCCTCTCTAAAGTTTTTTTTTCAAAAAAATTGTGGAGAATGCATGGGAGGAAGTATATGGGCTCATTTGGGCCTCAGGCTGCGGTCTTTCAAGAGCTAAGCATGTTTGTTTCAAAGGAGGGCATATACTCGTCGAGATGTAGCTCCGATTGTGGCTGGTTTGGGTTGGGTCTGGTCGGGTAGATACTCCCTCTTCCCTCCTATGGCACCCCATGCCCCCCTCTCTTTTTTCTCCTTATTCTCTATTGCTCATTTTGGTGCTCCTCATATGTATCTTTGTTTTAATTTTATTTCTGGATTTATACTGCTATACTTCTAATAAAAATCATGATAGTTTGTCTATCTTTCCAAAAAAAAGGGGTTTGGATTATCCAAGTTGACCGACTTCCTTGTTTGGATGGGGAAGGGGATTGGTGAAGACATGTACCAGATAGTGCGGATGCGTGAAATGGTGTAATTGAGCCTATGAGACACATGACAGATCATGGTTGAGCCACGAATATGGGGCTTACATCATGATTAAATATGAATATCATGAGAGCTCCCTGTTCTGGCATCATTTAAAAAAAAACTTTGTTTTTTTTCTTGTTCATATAAATGAAATATGTATATTTATAATACTCAAAATATTATCAAATAAATTAATTGTACTTCATTCTCAAATAACATTACGTGAATATTGTGATTTGTGCTATGAAATTTATTCAAGATACAGTAAAGATGAATGAGGAAGTCATTGAAAGTGATATGAAACTTATGTAATGCATTTTTATAAAAAATAAATAAATATTATTTTAATAAATCACATGTATTTTACATAAAAAAATAATAAAATTTTGTTTAAGTAATAAGTATATAACTTTTGGGGAGCTTTCTTTCCATTTATCCGGTTTCAATCCCCCCCAAAAAAAAAATTAGGGTGGGATGGAGAACCAAGTAAAAAGAGAGGTAGAGAGAGAGAAAGAGGAAAAAAGAAAAAGGGAGAAAAGAGTGCAACCACTGGCGGTGAGCGGAGAGGGGCGGCAATAAGTAACGGTTGTAGATGGACCTAGAACGGGGAAGGAGGATGGGAACACAGACACACAAACAAACACGTATAAAGAGATGGCCCTCGCCATCCTCGAGACTGACCTCCCTATGCAATATCCCTCTCAATATCTTTCCTAGTCTCCTTTCATCATTTTAATTTTTTTTACTATTACATATAACACATTATCAAAAATTTATTTTATAATTCTATTTATCACTTAATTTATTAAAATTATGGAATGCAATATTTGAAATATATTGTAGTGAATTTGAATTATTATTTATGTTATGTTAATTTTTTTTAAATATATATGAAATTGAATTTATATGCAAAAATTAATTAATTTTATTAAACATAAATCCTTTTTCACTTTAAAGCTTAAAGGGGTATTTTTGATAATTGTACAATAAAAAACTATTTTATAGTTTATTTTAATAAATATATATTGATGTTTATTCTTACTTTTAAAAAGTTACAACAAACATGTTTCTCATTTATAAAAAAAATTAAAATCTTTATCATCCCACTCCCGATTTTTTTTTTAATTAATTGGTGGGAAGGAAAACTGAAGAAGTGAAAAAAAAAGATCTCCCCATCAACTTTTTAGCACACGATAGGTCCCAGTGGTCATAGCACATGGCAAACAGGCAGAGTTAACTTTCTTAGCCCTATTGTAAAATCAGTCATTGGGTTCCTTTAATATATATATTAAAAAAAAAAGCACACGAGGGGGTCTACCCCATGACTAGGGTTTTTTTTGTTACTCCCAAAACCTAAAAAAGAGTCCACGTCCAATGAAGGTTGGGTGGGGTGAAGCACACTGAACAGTTGAAGGAGACATAAAAACTGTTGTAAAATCAAATGGTCGTCCTCGTCATTGCGTTCACAAAAACATTTGTGCCTGCACGTGAGCATCGCTGTTTTGTCATTTCCGATAGTGGGGGGAGGCCCCGTGAAAAGTTCCCGCCACCAAATCAACAACGCAACCAAAGCCCATCATTGCGTTCACAACCTCTATCGGACCAACCCACGCCGACCTACAACATTCCTCCCTCAAAAAAAAAAAAAACACAAAAAAATGTCTGAAAGAGCTCTCATGTCCCTCTCTTGCTAGCCATCCTCGTCACCATCTCCATTTCAACCGAGATCGTCCAATCGACGTCTCTGATTCTACGCGGGAATTCGACGGTCCTCAGCTCGAATCGCACGTTCGAGATGGGCTTCTTCACCGTCGATGGCGGCTCCTCCTGGTTCCTCGGCATCTGGTACGCCTCCATCCCCATCCGCTCCTACGTCTGGGTCGCCAACCGGCGATCCCCGGTCACCGGCCCCCTATCCTCCTCCGCTACTCTGGTCCTGATCGACGGGGAGGGCCTCACCGTGACCGACTCGGCCGGTCGCGGCGTCTGGTCTTCCGGAGGGGGGAACGCCACGGAGGCTCGGCTCCTCGACACGGGGAACCTCGTCGTCTTCTACGGCGACCGGGGGAAGAAGGACGTCGTCCTCTGGCAGAGCTTCGATCACCCGAGCGAACCTGGCTCCCGGAGATGGAGATCACGCGCCGGCTGTCCATCACGTGCTGGCGCAGCCCGTCGGACCCCTCGCCCGGGCTTTATTCGCTCCGCCTCAGTCCGAGGAGCTACGGATCGTTCGAGCTCGTCTACAGGGGGGAGGAGGGGGAGATCCCGTACTGGACCACCGGGAACTGGACCTCCGGCGGGTGGTTCTCTAGGGTGCCGGAGATGACCGTGCCGTACATTTATACATTCCGCTTTAACAGGCCCTTCACGGAGGAAGCCTCGTTCGCTTACTCCGAGGCCTTGCCGTCGCCTCCGCCGACGAGGTTCTCCGTCGACCCTTCCGGTCAGATCCGACAGTACACGTGGTCGGCGCAGACGGCCAACTGGAACATGTTCTGGTCGAGGCCCGACGACCCCTGCCGCGTCTACGGCCTCTGCGGACACTTAGGGCTCTGCTCCGCGGCCGCCACCGCCGGCGGCGTGGACGTGAGGAGACCCTGCGAATGCCCCCACGAGTTCGTCCCGGCGGATCCTCCGGGCTGGGATTCCGGCGACTTCTCCAGCGGCTGCGTCCGTCGGAGCGGCGGAGGCAGCGCCTGCGCGGGAGACACGTTCGAGGAGGTAGGGGCGTTCGTGTTCGAAGGCGGCGGCCGCGCCGTCGCTGTCTCCGTCGCGAACCTGGGGTCCTGCGAAGAGTCCTGCAGGAGGAACTGCTCGTGCTTGGGCCTGACTTTCGATTCCAAGACGGGGAGATGCGAGAACCTCTACGGGCGCGTGTTGAACCTCCAAGAGAGCGCGGATCACGAGGCGGCGGTTCTGTATCTAAGAATCGACGGAGGAGATGGAGACGGAAGGATAGCGAGGTGGAAGGTCGCCGTTCTCAGTTGCGGTTCGTCAATGGCGTTCTTGGGACTGACATTTCTGCTGTTCCTGATATGGAAGCTGAAGCAGAGGCAGAGGAGAGGAGGAGACCAAGACGATGAGGAGGCGAACCTACCCGTCACGAACCTAAGAGTGTTCACATACAAGGAGCTCCAGACGGCGACACGGGACTTCTCCGAAGAACTCGGTCACGGCGGCTTCGGCGCGGTCTTCCGCGGGGACCTGCCCGGGCCATCGCCAATCCCCGTGGCGGTGAAGCGCCTCGACCGACCCGGCGGGGGCGAGCGAGACTTCCGCGCGGAGGTCCGGACGATCGGGAGCGTCCACCACGTCAATCTAGTCCGTCTGATCGGATTCTGCCTGGACGGACCCCACCGCCTCCTCGTCTACGACTGCATGCGCAACGGCCCGCTGAGCGCGTACCTGCGGCGGGAGAACCGCAGGGAGAATCTCAGCTGGGCGGTCCGGTTCCGGATCGCGGTGGGGACGGCGCGGGGGATCGCGTACCTCCACGAGGAGTGCCGCGACCGCATCTTGCACTGCGACATCAAGCCGGAGAACATCCTGCTGGACGGGGACTACAACCCGAAGGTCTCCGATTTCGGGCTCGCGAAGCTGATCGGGCGGGATTTCAGCAGGGTCTTGACGACGATGAGGGGGACGTGGGGGTACGTCGCGCCCGAGTGGATATCGGGCGTGGCGATCACGCCCAAGGCGGACGTCTACAGCTACGGCATGACCCTGCTAGAGATAATTGGGGGGAGGAGGAACGTTGACTCGACCGAGGATGGGGGGGAGCAGTGGTTCTTCCCGCCGTGGGCGGCGAAGAGGATCATAGAGGGGGGAGTCGCGGATGTCGTGGACCCGGCGTTGGGCGGGGAGTTTGATGCGGCGGAGGCGGAGCGCGCGGGGTTGGTTGCGGTCTGGTGCATACAGGACGAGGAGGGGGCGCGGCCCACGATGGGGTCAGTGGTGAAGATGCTGGAGGGGACGGTGGGGGTGACGACGCCGCCACCCCCGCAGCTCCTGCAGGCGCTCGTGTCGGGGGATTCTTACGCGCGGGCCGCGGTAGGGGGTTCGGGGACTGTGTCGGGTTCGACGGGCAGTAGTGGGGATGGCTCGGTGGGCGGGGTGTCGACCCGCGGCACGGTCGGGTCGAGTTGTCGGGCCAGGGAACGGCCCGGATTCGGTGAATGAATTTTGTTTTATTAGGGGAAAAAATCGAGAAAGTTAAAAAATGAAAAAGGTGAAGGCGTGCGTGCATGTGCGGGGGATGAAACGGACGTTTATTGCGGTACAGCTGTGGACGCCGGATTTCAAAGTGGATTCAATTCCCGTTTTTAAAATTTTCTGAAACCGTCCGGAGGAGTTCCGACAGGCGAGTTTATGACACGTGTACTTAAAGACGAGAATGACCTTGTTAAAAAGGCACACGAGGGGGGTGTTTTGGTAATTTTAGTGAGGGAAGTGAGTTCAAAAAGGAGGGACATAGGGTTTGGACCGGCTATAGGAGGTCACGGGGGGTGCCGTACGTTAGTAGGAAAAAGAGAGAGGTCGTTTCGATGGCAGTTGGAAAGCATTTACTGAGCTTCTGCTCTACTGCCGTTCTCAGTGTACTCTGTTTGTGAGGGGGGATTTTCGATTTCAAGAAAAGGTGAGGATTTTAGTCCTTCGAAGTTCTCAGGACCCTAGATTTTCGTTTTTTCAGGGTTTGAAATATTGAATGCAGCGTAATTTTGCTCATTTTGATGCGATTTGGGCTGAATTTGAGCTCTGTGACCGATCTGGAGTGTTGAGAAGCCCTAATTTGATCTATTGAGTGGTTGGGACGTCTGCATTTATTGGTGTTCTTGGCGAATCGTGGGTTTTGGAGGCGGATCGGACGAATGCGAGCAGGTATCGTTGATCATGATCTGCTCTTTGAAGTTTGATTTTTTGTTGTGTTTGCGGCGATTGAGTTCGGGATTTGATGGATCACTATTTTTTTTTTAACTTGATTTTGTGTTATTTGGATGGTTTATAAATGTAAATTTATTTTTTAATCATGTTTTGTGTACCTCGAATCAAAGTTTTATAATTTTTAGTGTTGAAAATGTGATTTAAAATGGTAGTACCTGGTTTTGGATTAATTCGCTTCAGTTTTCCCAGCTAAATTTCGTGCTTTCTGTGTGTATCAATATAATCTTTATTGTGGGAGCTATCAATCCATAGAAATTATTTGAAATATGGCAGGTTTGAAAATGATGGCTGAATTTAAATGATACATAAACTTATAATTTCTTGCGTGGATAAGTTTGAGTAGATAGATCTTCAGCATGGAAGAATAGAATGTAATCTACACTTTTATGAGGCGGTTAGATCAAATAATGCTGCATATTGTGCTCTGTTTTGCAATTATTGATGTTCAATGTGTTGAATTATTAATAATAATATTAGCACATTATGGGTTCTACCTTTATGCAAATATTAATGTAAAACAAAGAAGATAAGACACTGTGTAAAATCATCATTGACATTATTTTGGTCTATTATAAGCCCCTAAATGGACTTTTAATTAATAGTGGATTGCTTCCCGTATCAAATGAAGAATGGTCTGATTTGAGCTATTTTAATGAAATGAATTCAATCTGTAGAAATTTTGTAAGCTGTCGATCATCTTAAATGGACTTTAATTTAAAACCATGTTGTGTTCTTTTTTTAATTGAATATACCAGGTAGATGTTTTATGTAGACTTTAGATCTACATTCTGAATTTTTGTAAAGACTGCATGGACAAAGTTTTTGGGACAGATGAGGCACAAAACTTTAACCAGAACGAATAAGTATGATAATATGATTAGTTGTTCGAGCTTTGGTGTATCACTAAATAAATATTTGGGCTTCACCAGCCCTTTTAGCCATGCTATGCACTTTTTGCTTGTTTCTCAGGTTGAACTAATTTTAACTTGTCCATGCCTTGTGATGTTTTACAACACTTGCTGCGAGATCTATAACCAATATACCATTTTCTTCTAAATGCTAAACTGCTATATAGTGGGTTCGGCCAATAATAAATTTGCTCAAGGGTGCCCTTTAATCTTCTTTCTTTGTAAGCATGATAGATAGGCAATTCACACATGGAAACCATCTGAGTGTGAATGGATAGCATCTCTGGGTCTCTCCACATTTAAACAATTAATTAATGTTGTTCAGGAGGTACCCAGGAAGAATCATTTTTGCTAATGGAAACCGAATTGTGTTCTTCTCGTGCCTTCTCATCATCTCGTGAAGAAAGTGGAGATGAAGAGCTCACAGTGCTCCCAAGGCACACAAAAGTTATAGTAACAGGAAATAACAGGACAAAATCTGTTCTAGTTGGCCTGCAAGGTGTTGTGAAGAAGGCTGTGGGTCTTGGTGGCTGGCATTGGCTGGTATGTCGGCTGTTCCTCTTTGTCCAATCTTTAATATATGCTTTCCCCTGACATATTTCAGTCTGAATTAGATCTATCATTAGCTTTATTTTGGTTGATCATTTATGTCACTAATTATTCAATCTTCTTCATCTGTATGCTATAAACACGTTTATTTTTTGTGGCATTTTGGTTATCATAGATTCCAATTTAGTTGGTGAACTGCATATGAACAGTTTTTTTCTTCTTTTCTTTCTTTTGGTATGTTTAATGTTAGAATAATTGATCAATTCTGTCAATTTGGCACATGGATGAAATGCTATGCAATCTAAGGGATTTGATATTTTCCCAACATTTGTTTACATTTGCTTTTCCTACAATAACTATTTCCTTTTGCAATTTATGGCTTAGGAGTAGTAATAGCAACACTATTTAGTTCTCTTCATAATCCTGTAATAGGAGATAAGCATGCAGTTCTTTTTGGTATGGGTGAGGAATATTGTCATATGGATGAGACATGGATAATCTTCTTTTTTTCTTCCTTTGACCAAAGGTGGGAGTACACCACTTGCAACTTTATTAATTCCAAATGCACAAAGGGGACCTAACTTCCATTAAAGAAAAGGGAAAAAGTTAAAAACCAACAAAAAAAGGGGAAGTAATATGAAAAATGGAATAGAGGGATCTCTAAAAGACAACAACAACAAAAATCTATATTTTGGTTATACGTTAAACAAAATATTTTGGTTATACAGAAAATCAAAGAAGCATTTTTCAAATATATTATAATATCTTATTGGGATCTATTTTCACATCATTCTTTTTGCTACCTTAACGTGTTAAAATAATTACATATTTGAATATATAGGTACTGAAGAATGGGGTGGAAGTTAAGTTGCAAAGAAATGCTCTGAGTGTTCTTGAACCTCCCACGGGGAATGAAGTAGATGAAGATGATGATAACTCATTCTGCAGTAGCTCTGACATGACTGAAAAGGATCATGATTATTGTAAGTATATGAGTAGATCGAGTATCAATGGATCAATCTATCGTTGTTGTCAAGTGATCATTTCCTCCATAATGCTGCCTCATTTCCTTAATATGTTCCCTTTGATATTCAGGTAGTACGGAGTTCCGTAAACCTTGCAAGCCACGAGTTCGGCACGCAAGATCATCGAACAACTCCGTGAAGTCAATTAGTCGAAGCAATTCTAGAGAAATTCAGTCTCGTGCTTTCAATGCTCCACCTGTAAGAAATTTGAAAGCTTGCTAGTGCCTTGTAACTACAAATTTAAGGACTACTCTCACTCTTTTTGCCTCTTGTCTTGGTTTCTAAACAATACGTTTCTATGGATTATCAGAAAGTGAATTTGGCAAAGCTTGGATCAGCTTCCCTATGGAGATATTGGAGGC